>JAOEGS010102708.1:0-10660 GCA_025447755.1 Corythornis vintsioides
TGCTCGGGCAGGGGGGTTGGACTAGATGATCTTCTAGGTCCCTTCCAACCCCTAATATCTATGAATCTATGAATGGGCCCACTTCTCCAGCCTGTTGAGGTGCCTCTGGATGGATCCCTTCCCTCCAGCATGTCAGCTGCCCCACACAGCTTGGTGGTGTTGGCAAACTTGCTGAGGGTGCTGCTGAGGGTGCACTAAATGCCACTGTCCATGTTGCTGACAAAGATGTTAAACAAGACTGGTCCCAGTACTGGTCCCTGAGGGACTTCACTTGTCACTGGTCTCCACTTGAGCATGAACCTATCGACAACCACTCTTTGGTAGCAGCCATAAAGCCACTTCTTTACCCACTGAACTGTCCATCCTTCAAACCCATATTTCACCAGCTTGGAGTCCAGAATGTCATGCGGGACAGTGCCAAAGGCTTTGCTCAGGTCCAGGTAAATTACGTTGGTTGCTCGTTCCCTGTATATTGATGTTGTGACCTTCTGTTAGAAAGCCACAATGTTAGTCTGGCATGATTTGCCCTTGGTGAATCCATGTTGGTTGTGGCCAATCACCTCATCATTATTATTCTGCTTCAGCAGTGCCTCCAGAAGGATCTACTCCATGATCTTAGCAGGCACAGTGACTGACGGGCTTATAGTTGCCTGGTTCATTCTTCTTTCCCTTTTTCAATATGGGGGTTATGTTGCCCCTTTTCCAGTCAGTGGGCACTTCACCAGACTGCCATGACTTTTGGAATATAATGGATAGTGGTTTAGCAACCTCATCCAGCAGTTCCCTCAGTACCTGTCAGTGAATCCTGTCAGGTCCCATGGACGGGTGCACTTTCAGCTTCATCATCTGGTCATGAACCTGATCTTCACTTAAAATGGGCAACTCTTTCATCCAACCCCTGCCATTATCTTCTGTGACTCCAGGAGTGTGGCTGGAGCCCTTGCCAGTGAAGACTGAGGAAAATAAGTTGTTGAGAACCTCAGCTTTCTCAGGTATCACTTGACACCAGTTTCTCCGTTTCCTTTCTGAGGGGGCCCACACCTTCCCTAGACTTTTTCCTGCCATTAGTATACCTATAGAAATTTTTGGTGTTTCCCTTGATCTCCCTGTCTAGATTTAATTCTAACTGAGCTTTAGCTTTTCTAACCAGGTCTCTTGCTGCTCTGGCAGCCTCCTTATGTATCTCCCATTCTATTTGTCCTTTTTTTGACAGCTTTATCAAGAAGTCAGAGTTGGTCAGAGCCTAACCTGGTCAGAAGTTGTAATTTATCTTCTTGGGGAACATGGCCTGAGCTTCAAGTACTCAGCTTATGAACAGAAGCCAGGTATTGGAATGTTTTATGAATGTGGGTTATACACAAACATAAGTGAAGCTCTCAGGTTCCTTCCACAGAAACAATGTGTCAGGTTAAAGCTGTGTGGTTTTAATCACTCAGGTTACATCAAAGCAAAGGTGGTGCTCTAAGGAAACCTGCTAAGCCTTTGGATTCCAAGTGAACATGTGTAGTTTAACAATTCAGTGTCAAATTAAAGCATTTGTAAAGCATTTCCAAATCATCTAAGTAACTTTCACAAAAGCTGGATGCCAGCAGGATTTTTGCTTATGTGTATGTACTGTGTTCCCCTTATCCCCAGAGGCTGGTTCTTCCATAAACACTAGCACTCCTGTAACAACAAAGTGCTTCTTATTTTGGAAGATTTTGCTGGTTTTTAAACCTATGGGAATTGAGAAGATACAAAAGTAGTGTACTACTACATTTTTTCAGTGACCAGGCAGCAGCTTTCAAGCCCAAATCCCACAAATAACTAGCATGTCTACTGCAAGAGGCTAGCTCCCTTCAGAGGAAGCTTGCATGTTTCACACAGCCTGTGGAGAGGAATAAGACTAAGTGAACCCATGGCAGTGAGAGAGAGAAAGGTTGTGGGTTGAGAGGCAAAGTGTGTCAGAGAATTTGATTGGGGGTGACAAGGAAGGTATGAGCTCTGCCTGCTCCTGGGGTAAGTTTGCACCTTTTGCTGCTCACAGCCTTACCTCAAATTTTCTGAAGGAAATCTGATGGCAACATATTGACAGCTGGCCCCTGAGGTCTAAGTATATGTAGCTTTGATTGCAGAGCAATGGTAAAAGCCTGTCCTGGGCTTCGTATTGTGAAAACATCCTGTTGCTTTTGCCTCTTATTTCAGATATCTTACCCTAGCACAACTCATGGCTTGAAGAGGACCCTGACAGAGGGAAAAAGGGGAGTGAGCTGAGGGCGAGATTGAGAACACAAGCAAGCATGGCGCAATTCAGAGCACCAGAAATACTTACTTTGTGTTATTGTCCCTCGGACTTTTCAGTGGTGGGTTGGGAAGACACAGAGTCAGGCTTTCTGAACTAATGCTTCAAGCATCTTTATAAATCACCAGAGTTTTGTTAACTCAGTGATAAAAATTTCAGAGAATGTGACTGCAGACATGAACATGCATGAGTTGTGAAGCAATAGCCAAGAGAGTGCAAAACAACAGGACTGGGATCTGCAGGCTTAGGGGAGTAGATGGACAGGTAGGGTCTGTCCCAGGTACACAGGGATGGGAGCACCTTGCTAAAGGGTGCAACAGCAGATACTTTGGTATCTCCCTCTTGTTGGTTCCGGGTGATTTGGAACAAATTGAGAGCTAAAAATAAATAAAACCTTAAAAACAAGGCTAAGAAGGCCAGCATCATCCTGGCTCATATCAACAATAGTATGGCCAGCTGGACTAGGGAAATGATCATCCCCCTGTACATGGCACTAATGAGGCTGCACCTCAAAACTGTGTTCAGCTTTGGGCCCTTAACTTCAGGAAGACATTGAGGTGCTGGAGCATGTCCAGGGAAAAGCTAGTGAAGGGTCTGGACAACAAGTCTTTCTAGGATCAGCTGAGGGAACTGAGGCTTTTTGGCCCAGGGAAAAAAAGGCTGAGGGGAGACTTTATCACACTCTACAACTATTTGAAAGGAGGATGTAGAGAGGTGAGTGTCAGTCTGTTCTCCCATGTTACAAGCAATAGGACAAGAGGAAATGGCCTCAAGTTGTGCCAGGGGAGTCTTAGGTTGAACATTAATAAAAACTTCACACAAAGTGCACTGCAACAAGCTGTCCAGAGAAGTGGTGGATTCACCATTGCTGGAGGTATTTAAAAGATGTGTAGATGCAGGGCTTGGGGACATGGTTTAATGGTGACCTTGGATGTTTACACTATAGAGATTTTTTTCACATGTCAGTTACTTCAAAATCGAGAACTTCCAACAGTCTTTGCTGTTTGCCAGCTTGGCTTCTGACACACAATTAGTAAGAACAAGGTAGCACTGTCACCCTATGGGGTGACTGAGGTAATTTTTAATGTCTTTTAAACAAAACGAAGAGAATCTATATAGACAGTCAGATTTCTGTGGATTTGATTTTTCCTCCTTCACTGATACTTTCAAATTTGATCTGTTCCAAATTCTCTGCCATTAGTGATCAGAGAGGCAGAAAATTTTTCTTCACATTGCTCCAGAAGTCCATGGCTAAATGAAGATGAATAGCACAAAACATAGGACTGTCCAAAGCACAAAACATAGGACTGTCCATCCTAGCTTGCGGTATGCTAGCAGTAGAGAATACCACAAGAAAGCACACAATTTTTATGAGTTAAACACTAAGGTAGGAGACTGATCCTTTATACACATTAATAACAGAAGGTTTCTCTGATGACCAGGGATGCCCCAACCAAAAATCCAAAACTTTGAGGAAACACGTCACACTGCCTAAATAAGAGATATATTGCATGTTGTGCTTCCTTTTGTTTCCAGATGCATCATTTTGGGAAACAGCCCTGTGTTAAAGTGTTGCTAATAAAGAGAGAACTACACTGATTTTAATTTCATGTCTAGAAATATTTTGTATTTTATTCAAAGCACAAAATCCACCAGGGAAATCCCTGGAGTTGAAACTGTAGGATGTAATTCTATTAACAAATTTATCCAAAGTCTGTTTTCGCTTGCAGCACTAATAAGAACTGGTAAAGAACTGTATGTGCATGGAAAAGGGAGACAAAATTTCCACTGAATTACTTTTGTAGCCTTACTTCATCATTAAAGCATAGTATTTAGGAAGCCACAGTCTGGAACTGTGAGGAATGCTGATGGGCTTTGCGGATAATTCAAGCTGCTTAAGGAACTCTCCACAGAAATTACCAAGACTGTGTACCTGCCCACCACAAACATCACAGTGTTGCTGGCAAACACTTTTTTATATCCATCAGTGCAGTCCTAGACCACAGAGTACTTGATACCTTGGCAGAGATTGGACTACTATTATTTTAAGGCTAAGGCCTTAAATTAACCTTGTCTTCAAAAAAACAGGAATGATTAACACTTACTTTTTCACAGCTCATGGGGAAAAGGAGGCAAAGAGTTCACAGTTAATTCTGATTTAGATCCAAGTTGTGGCAAAGACAGTCAGAAAAGAGCTAGATGTCAGGCACAGAACCTCTCAGATTGATCTACTTGGCAAGCATAAGTCTCTGTGTCCTTGTCTTCTCAATTTACCCATTTTGTCCCTAAGAAACAGACATAAATTTGTGCCATGCAATGACAAAAGCTTGAGGATAAGCTTGGAACTCCAAATTTCCTAAAAGTTTAGGGCCTTCTTTTTCTTTTGTCTAGAGGAGGTCTGATGCTTTATAGGCAACCAGAAATGGGGATTTTAGTGTAGTTAGGATTGTTCACTTGACATCTGCATCAAAATATTGTTCATAGCACCTGACGCAGTCTCAGGACTCTGTTCCTACTTTCTTTCTTCAGTACCACCAGTACTATGTGGCCAAACTGGAGTCAAAGGTTTGAATAATTTGCCAGGTTGGGCAGTGCAGGCAGGGAGCAACACTGACTGACATCAGACTAAGGCTGGACTTGCATGCTGAAGATGATCTTCAGCAGAGCTTCTTATGATCATGGAAGTGAGTAACACACCAAGGACTGCAGAACAGCACTGCAGCCTCTGCCCTTGGCAGAGGCAAGTGGTAGTGGGCTAAATGCACTGTTATTAGAGATTACATCATATTTACAGTAGTACTATATTTAGGATTCTCATTATTCTTGTAAACTAATCTGAGAAAATTTTTGTTACTTTTTGTTATTATTATGTGACCTGGAGCTTGGGGTTTGTTTTCTTGTTGTTTGTTTGTTTGTTTGTTTTTGTGGTTTTTGTTTGTGTTTGGTTCAGGTTTTTTGTTTGTTGGTTGGTTTTTCTTAGCATCATCAAAACAGCCATTTTTTGCAACATCCAGATTATATGACTGTTTTTACAAAAACATGAGGTCAGAAGATAGTGACTTCCTTCTGTAGATAACACACATGCCAGATTATGTAATTTCTGGCTAGATAATTTTAAGAATCTCTTGTTAGTGTTGCCTGGACTAAAGGCAAGAACACAGCAGTAATTGTAGTCTGGTTGCTTGTTAACAAGACAGAACAACATTTTTCAATAGCATAAATACACCTGAGACAATATAACCAGCTTGGCTTAAAAAATAATGTCTTCAGGCAGAAAAACTGGTTTACAATCACTTAGATGCTAACTCAAGCTAGTATCCTAGACCTGATGCCATAAATGACTGTTTCCTGCTTCCTGCTAGTGGTTTGTACTGTGGCACAGTCCCCATCAACACCAGTGTCCATAGCAGAGATATACAGCAAGGCAAAGAGTGAGAACATTGAGTCAGGTGAATTGTCATGGCCAGATGACTAACTTCAGGAAGAAGTGTGGGTACTAGATGCTTCATCTCTGTTGCCTCAGAACTAGCAGCATATGCTAGATGCCACACTTGTAAAATCAGCAGGAGCTTTCTTAGGGAGTAAATTATGACTTGACTACTGGAAAAACCCTGAAAACAAAGGAGGGTCTGTAACACATTGGTACTTGGCCTGTGGACAGAGAAAAATTTTGTGAATCCTGCTATAATTTCTGCAGCACATGTGTGAGGCTACTTCTCTGCGTTTCTCTGAGGGATGTCCTCCCCAGCATGTGCCTGTAGAACTGTGTCTCAGTTCAATGCTCCTTGTTCCCTTCCTAACAAACCATGTAGATGTCTACTGCACTGTTCAAGGTGAGGTTATGAATGCTTGACTGGGGGCTATGGTCTCCTACTCCTGGTGACATTCCCAGCTCACCTGTTGTTACACGAGACATAGAAGACATAAGAAGAAAAGCTTGTATAAGGGAGGTTAACATTTTGTTTTCCGTTTGTTTCCCAGCAATTGTTAAAATAGAGAGCAGAAAGAACGAGATCAAATCTTGCTAGGGTGAAGGAAAAATCATATCACAAATGGGACACATTTCCTCAGAAGCTGGACTGGAGAATCTTTGCAGGAAGATCTGAACAACTGATGCCAAAACTGCTGGCTATAACCAACACACGCTATCACGTCTATTTAAAATAACTCTTGATGATACAGTAAATGGGTATCAAGGGCCAAATGAGTGATGTACATAGAGATATCACTACCTCCAGTATGGAGAAAGGCATCACCTGCTTAACTTCCCATCTAAGAAAAAATCACCATCCCATTTCAAGGCAAATACTTGGAAAGGGCAAAGAAATCTCACTGCTGGGACAGACCTCAATGCTGTGGATGTGAATAAACACAATGCAGTAGTCATAATAAGTAGTCATAATAAGTCACAAAATAAACACAATGTAGTAGTCATATTTGCAATTGTGGCATAACAGCCCAGTTTGCCATTAGACAGGAATACAGCTAATTTAGTGCACTTTGGGAGAAAGGTTGAGATGCTTATGACCATGAGACTCTCATGCCATCTCTGGGGCTGAAGATTTAGGCTGGCAGCCAAATGACTGAAGGAGGAAGTCTTGTGTAGATATAACCATCATGTTTTGGCTAAACCAACAGCAGCAAATGACTCTTACATAAATCTTGAAGTCTGAGTGAAGACCTTTGCACAATTACTGGTAAAATTAATATTAAATTTTACATGCCTAAGTATGGTAATGAACCTAAGACAGTACATGCTAACCATACATAACTGTATTACTCAACTCTCCACACAATCATGCTGAATGTCACCTAAAAGGCAGAGACAGACAGGATCAGGATATAAAAAGTCACAAAGGCAATACATCTCTGAGTGGGTCCTGATGCAATCTAAGGGGAAGAAGACTGGAAGTCCAGCAGAGGTGGTCAACAGGCTGTGCTTCTTTCCCTCTACCCAAGAAAGAGATGCTTCTTGGTAAGAATTGCACTTTCGCTATATAGTATACCTTTTATTTCTATTATCTATCAGCTCAGTAACTAAGGCTGGTGCCTCCAACTGCATTGGATGTTATCTGGAAATAACTAACTAAAGCTTGATTCTCCTTTTGCAGTCAGTGCATTATCAATGACTATTCTGAGTCTCCCTGTTGCTTTAATATATGAAACCTACTTGTTTAACTTTTAGACTGTCTCAGCTGTACTTAGCCAGGCTCTAAAGCAGTAACTTCCGTCTTCATTTAAGCCCTTAGCCAGGCTCTGAAGTAGAACTCTCAAACCTGCTTTTTGACACAGCAAAACTGCTTGATGCAATATCTGGAGCTGTGGCAGGGAATCATCAAACTCACACCCTTAATGTGACACCCATTAGCGCAGTTTGCAGCTGGTACCATGTGTGACATACCTCAGAAGAAGCAGGGGGTGACATTGCACAGTGCCTTTTGGTCCCTTGCCAGGAACTTAGTTTGAAGAGGCCTTTCCTCTCTTCTGTAAACTCAAGGTCTTGTTTATGGACAAAAAGAAAGAACACCTTACACATAAGTAAAGCCAAGAATTTCAATTTAAATGAAATTTGGAAAGTCAGTTAATGATAATCCAAATCTAACTGTTACAGTAAAAGAAAGAATAATAATGCAGTTAAAATATTTCAATAGGGGAGAAAGTGTCAATTATAATATTGATAATACAACTAAAATCACAACACACTCCTAGTTTTTACCCATTAGGGGTGATCATGGTTATTATTGTTCCTCTGGATCAACTTAAATCCATAGAAATTACTTAACACTGTAAACCTTCAACTTCTGCTGTCCTTTGTTGGGAATACTGTCATGTTGGTGCTCTAGGATCTACTTGAGGTCATTTATCTGTGTTTCCTTACATGTATTTCCACCTTTCACTTTGTATCATTAGTATTCAGCTCTATGTTAAAGCTGATTTTAATGTATGCGCTGTATTTCACAAATCCTAAAAGCTATTTCAGTGTTCTCTTTGCTGTCCATAAACCCAGTTCTGTCCAACTACAGGTCTGCATTTCTCTAATTGACCATTGATGAGGAGCTGTACGGCCTCCAGTTCCAGGCTTGTGCCTGTTTTTATCATTGCCTGCCTGTACTGCTCTATGCTACATTCTGTATCTCCACTTCTCAAGGCCTCTGCAGTTGTGTTGTATTCGTCATAAACATCTATTTATATATAGAATTACTGTTTGTTACAGGCATCCATATAAAACAGCACCACAGAAAGGAAACAAATTACTGTAGTCAGCTGGTCAGTGAGAGAAACTGCTGTCACAGGAGGAAGTAAAACAAAGCTACAGGCAGGTCAAGAGTAACCTGCAGAGCAAGCCTGACAGGCTCTTGCCCAGAAGCTTTGCAGACTTATTGCTGCTAGCAATGACAGTTTCAGGGCTGCCTTCCTGCATTTACCACCATTTCTTGCCTGCCTCTTGGGGAATAAGGAATGGTATTGTATGATGTAGTATGTCCAAAGCATGTCCATGTATCTCTAGTTGAGTGTTCACCCATGGAAGAGATTATCCAGACTTTGTAAATTATAGAGGTCACTAGCTATGAGTGGAGCAGCAAACCAAGGAATACCTACTGGATTTTTTAAATGTCCTGCATCATCCTGCAGTGAATTAAGTTTTCAGTGCACACATATTTCAGTACCACCACCATTGCGCTGCCAAAGTGGAGTCAAAGGTTTGAATCATTTGTGCTAAAGGCATGAGAAAATCTTGCTTGTAAAATTATCTCCTCAGCACTATATTTCTTTCCTTTTGGTGGTTTGTAATACACAACGGGTAGTAAGCAGATGGATCTAGTTTACATGTACTCCTTCATGTGAATTCTTTTAAGAAAAAGAACTTTAAGATCATTTTGGCTGAAGCCTTTAGTGTTATTATAACAGAGACAGAACAGTGTAGAAAGACACCTCTAATTTGATCTCCAAAACCACTGTGTGGATGAAAGAAAGCCTGTAGGATTGAGATAATGCACATCTTCTGAAAGAAATTAATATTTCATTCAATGTTAAGAAGCATGAAATAAACCTCAGAGTGTTAAAACTATGACAGATGTTTTCATTTGTTTTGAATTAGCATTTGAAAAGCTAGAGGTGAAAGAGAAGCAACTCTGTGTTTCATTGTTTCAGTGGTGGATGGCTCGTGATGTGCTTTTAAGATCCATGCCAGAGCCAAAGCAATTTAGGTTTATCAGAAACGGAACATTTTGATTCAACTGAAACTGCATTGCAGAAAGCTTTTTCACCAGAAAAACACAAGTTTTGATGCCAAGCCCCAGAGAAAGTGGAGTTCGGCAGTTTCTCCTAGTCAACATTTACAAAGCTGCAGAAGTTCATAAGATGTAATTAGAGTCTCCTGGTTCAGTGGTCTGACTTCTCCAGTACTGAAGAGTACGCTCAGGCTGGATGCTAGAGCATGATACTGGAAAAAAACCCCAGCAATCTAAAAGCCAAACTATAAGGATCCAGGAGACAGTGGAGAAGGAATTTGTCTTTGTCTTTACCCCTTACATGTGCCCTGTGAAAGCTGTGCACTCAGATCAGTAGGCCAAGCCATGAGGGCAAATTCTCCATCTACTGAGACTCTCTACTGAGTGTTATAGTGTCTCTGATAACCTTCCTTGGAAGCTCTGGCAGAAATGGGCACCAAACTCACTTGGACTTTTCTGAAGAGTGTCAAAGAAACCTATGTGTCTTTATTTACAAAATACATGCACTTACTTTAAGAGATGCTTTCCAAGGGACCTAAAATTTAGAGACATTCTAAGGTGCACCAGATTCTAAGCAGATTTAATTCCACCTAGGCTAAAAAGTGTCATCCTCAGAAAGCCAACATGACCTGTGACTTGCAGCCAAGACCTGATGACCTAGCCTGGAATTACAAACCAGAAAGTCTGATTCTGATAACCAGCAAACAAGAAGAAAGTTACAAAGAATAGTGTGATTAGACTTTTAGTTCCTTTTGGTCTTCTTCTGCATAGGCATATGTGCTATCTGGGCACTTGAGTTGTTTTCCAGTAGTGCTGTTTTCAGCTCTTAGGCTTGCCCTGTGCCTCTCCTTTTCCTCACAATTCAGTCATGCATTCCAGCAAACCTGTGTTACAGTCCTCATTACAAGGTTGGCAAGACGGTTGGCAGAGACACTATTGCTGGACTTTGCCAACTACATCACCTTCAGCCTTTCAGTCGTCATTCATCAGTAAGACTTCCCCAAAATCTGATGGCTGCTTGTAACACCAGATGTGAGCTGATGTATATTCATAGATTCATAGATATTAGGGGTTGGAAGGGACCTAGAAGATCATCTAGTCCAACCCCCCTGACCGAGCAGGATCACCTAGACCAAGTCACCCAGGA
>JAOEGS010102709.1:0-10658 GCA_025447755.1 Corythornis vintsioides
CTGGATCTGTTCCTGTGTGACTTAGTCTAGGTGATCCTGCTCTGGCAGGGAGGTTGGACTAGATGATCTTCTAGGTCTCTTCCAACCCCTAACATTCTTTGATTCTGTGTGAGTCCAATCCCCCTACCAGAGCAGGATCACCAAATCAGGTCACATCAGAACAGATCCAGGTGGGGTTTGAATGCCTCCAGAGAAGAACACTCAACAACCTCTCTGGGCAGCTCATTCCAGTGTTGTGTTACCCTCACCATGAAGAATATCCTGGCTTCAGGAGAACTCCCCAGAAACCTAGCCTCTGGACCTTCTTTTATAGTAACAGTCACAGACATGCCTGCAGTCATCCTCAGCTACACCCATCCAAGTGCCTATCACATCTGGGAGGGTGCCCACAGCTCTGGTCTCATCATCCCACCAACTGGATCCTTCAGCACAGGTAGCACCAGCCAGAGCCTTCTGCCAGGGCCAGAGCTCTACCCCCAACCCACAAAAAACACATGTCCTGAGCCAACACCTATAACCATCATCCCAACTAAGACCCAAAACTCTGCAGGGAGGTTTAGTGCCTTCTGCAGGTCCAGGAGAAGTCAAGAGACCTGAGGTGCAAGTACCTGAAAGAGCAGAGCTGGAGCTACCAAGCCCAGAGCTGCCTTTGACTGCATATCAGAGTATGATCTGCTTCCAAGAAGGACAATTTAATCCAGTAGAGTGGATTTAAAATGGGTTCCTCCTTGTTTCTCCCTACTCCTTCTCAAGATGTCAGGCAGAATTACTCTCAAACACAGGATAGTTTGAGGATGGCAGCTCTCTCATGCATGACTGAAAACCTAAGCCTCTTGCAGAAGCAAGGGATTTGGACACTGCATTCAACATAGCAAAATTAGTACTTTGAACCTGATGCAAGCCTGGAAACCTACCATCCACACCAAGTTGTACCTAATTTATATCCCACCACATCTTCCAGGATCTCTGACACCCTCCCTGCAAGCTTTGCAATATACAACCCACAAATTAATGGAATAAATAGGCATGAAGAGGTAGCAGGCTCTCCTTGCTGGAGCCCTGCAGAAGCACAAGGTCATAGAATCATAGAATGGTAAGTGATTGGAAAGGACCTTTGGAGATACATTAAGTCCATCCCCCCTGCCAGAAAAGGGTCATTTAGGGCAGTCCACACAGGAACAGATCCAGGTGAGTTTGAAAGTCTCCAGAGAAGGAGACTCCACAGCCTCTCTGGGCAGCCTGTTCTAGGCTCCATCACCCTCACAGTAAAGAAGTTCCTCCTCATGTTGAGATGGAGCCTTCTATGGTCCAGTTTATACCCATAAGGTCTGACAGTAGCATTTCCAACTGCAAGCTCACTCGACAGAGCACAGCATAAGCAAAAAGCTTCTGAACTGAAGCAGATGAAAAGCACTTAAAAGAAGGAACAAATAGGAAGAAGGGGAAGAGAAGACAACAAAAGGACAAAAGACGGAACCAGTGCACAGGGATGGGGAGAAGATGCTAGAGAGACAGACAGATGAGGTTAAACTACTGTGCAAAGAAGGAGCTGGCAGGTTGCTAGGCATCCAACTCTGCCTGTGCACAGAATCTATTTATGGGAGCATGCCAGAACCAATAGGCAGAAGATCATCCTTATTAATGACCTAAACAAAGGCAAACAGCATATTCATTACAACGGCAGGCGATGCTAAATTTGGAGCAGCAGTGGGAGAGCTAAGAAACACAAATGGATCCATGCAGAAACAGGGAAAAGTAAGAAAAAAAAAAACAGTAAGAAAGCTTAAGACACTTAAAAGCTGCCTCGATCTGTTCTTGTGTGACTTAGTCTAGGTGATCCTGCTCAGGCAGGGGGGTTGGACTAGATGATCTTCTAGGTCACTTCCAACCCCCAATATCTGTGAATCTGTGAACTCTAAAATTCTTCTAGGAAGCATATACAGGTTCCCTGAACTCGCTGGCAACTGAAGATTGTCTTAAGATGCTGAACAGTTGATATATATTTTTAGATCAAAAGAGAAGGCTGGAAGATGCTGTGGTCTTTTCTGGATTTTTTGATCTTTTATATGGATCCTCTCAGCTCAGCTGAATCCTGTGTCACCACAGAACCACCAGCAGATTTCAGTTTTCTTTCCCAGTGACCTCACTGCTGTCATCAATCTGCACACCAGCTAGGGCTCTAGTGGTTCTTACGTGCTCTATAAATGTTAAGAAAGAATTAATGCAAATGTTGTCTCTTTTAAAAATTCTTTCCAAGGATGGAGCAAATAGTGTAGTTAAGCCATTAGCACAGCACCCTGGAGCCCTGCAGTCAGCAGGCAACTTTGCCTCAAGGAAGAAGGGTTTGGTATTGAACCTCCCTGCTCATCACTGGCTGAAGTTTGTCCTGTGCACAGCTGGGTCTATGGTAAGGGAATGGCTTCACCCATCCCACTGCTCATGCTGGCAAGGCCACCCAGAGCACAGAGCCAGGGAAGAACAGCTTCTCAGCTATTGGAACAAAGACAGGGCACACAACATACTTGTGAGCTGGACAAACTGAAAGTTTCCACCTCTGACCATCTCTAGGAATGGGGCATGGGAAAAGAGCAGCCATCAGCAGGGAGAAATCCCATCTTGAACTGCTGGGCCTCCAGGCATGATTTCATGAGCAGCAGCAACTTTGTCCCAGATCCCCACTGAACCAGATGTACTGCACAGACAGACCCCACTACAATCCAGTGCCCTCCCAGGCCAGCAGCTGCCAAAGCAGAGCTCTGATGTTTTCAACTTCTCAGAACTTCATGCTCTGGATGATGTAATCTCTCTGCATATTGCACAAATGCTTTGTGTCTGTTTCACTTCTACTGTCAGCTCCTATATTTTTTTCCTCCACTTCCCAAAACTAAACAGAACTCAGAGAAAAACGTGTTGCAAAATACTATCTCTCTTAGTTTTGCCTCCTGGCAGTTTGAGTCTCAGAGCTGGGCTGCAAGTGCTACACCTCATTAAAATTAGAAGGCATAAGCCTTTTGCATCCAGGTGAACATGCAACAGGCAGGTCAGTTACCCAGAGCCATCAGGGAGAGGGGGACATCTCCAGCTCAGCAGGCAGGCTGATGCTGTCAGCTCTCTGGGGGCACTCAGCAGATGATTACTCACCATACTCCCCAAATGACTATTCACTGCATTCCTCCAGGCCAAACAGCCCTACCCCAACTCAGGTCTGCACCTGCAGGGAGCTCTGGCACACAGAGAAGGTCCATACACTGGGTATCTCCCTCCACCTATTCAGTGAGATGTTTTTCATATTTCCCTCCCACAGTTCCAACCACCATTTGTGCAAACACTGCCTGAGCAGCCCAGCTTTTCTCTCCATGATGGACAGTGACTGAGCATCAAAGGTAGAAGCCAAAGCCAATGGAAAACAAGGAAGCCTTGCTATGGCTCCTGGGAGGAAGTCTGGCCACCCTTGCATTCCAGCCTCGCTGCAGCCCAGTCCAATGACTGCAACAGGTGAAGGAGCATCTCAGAATGAAAATTATCACCTACAACCATCATTACAACTGATGACATCTGTTGACTATAAAGGTTCAATTTTCCACACCGACAGACAAATTCATCTGGAAATAAGTTATTATGGTCTTGGCAAAAAAGACCCAAAAAACAAACAAAAAAAAAAAACAAAACCAAACCCAACCCAAAATAACTATTATTAAAAGGCAAACCCTCTTTTTATACCCTCAATCCTCTATAAAAATATAAGACCTTCTGACATTCAGCTCATTTCCTACCTGTGCTGTTACTCAACATCTTCAAGTGGCCCTGCCTGAAGGATCAGACTTGATGATATCTAGAGGTCCCTTCCACCCCTAACATTCTATGATCACCCAAAGAGAGTAACAACTACTAAGTGGGAGCCCAGGACTGCTCTTCCTCCAACCCTCAGCTGCCAGGGCTCAGGGAACCTATTTCCAGTCTTTCCCATCAGCACCTAGTTTTGCTGCTTTGCCCAAGCACTCCTCTTCTGCATCCCAACTCCTCCACCTCCATTTATGAAGAACACAGAATAAGCCTCAAAAACACCTTGTCTCACCCCTGGCCTCCAGCTTCTTTCCAAGCTCTCAGGTGTCCAAGGAGCATAGCAAGTGTGCATATCCACCTCAGCCCTGGACTACCAGCAACTGCTGGTTAGAACAGCACAAACTCCTTCCAGATGCCTTCTCCCTTAGCTTCTGAAATGCCACATAGGCCCAGGCAGAAGTACCACCTTCACAGATCCAGCTGTGTGGTCATGGTAGGAGATGTAATGTGAAAGATTCCAGATACAGAGGGCAGGGTAGGAGCAGCCTGACAGGGCAACCCCTTGCACTGACACGGAAGGATCCCATAGGCACAGAGAGTTACCAGAGATGATGGATGGGGAGGATATAAAACACTCAAAAATACAAAGACAGCCAAAGAACAGAGCCAAAGAGCCAGGCAAAGAAAGAGTTTAGTCAAGAAGAGCTCCCCCATTTGCCCAAGCCACATTATTCTGAGTCACTCAGAACATAATCTAAAAGGGCAAAAAATGGTGGAGAAAGATCAGTCTCCCTTCCAGAAATGCCCAGTTCACCCACTCAGAGCATATATGCTGCCAACCCTAACTCCCCATCTAACCAAAGACAATAAGCTAGAGTCAGAAATGTCTGCTGCCTCCCAGAGTCTGCCTGCACCAGCTCAGGAGCTGTCAGAGCAGGGTTGGAGGAAGCATCTCACACTTCCATGGTCCTTGGCTGGGCTTCCGTGCATTTTGACACAGACAGATCTGAGGGTGCAACCAAAACTCCCCAGCTCTCTCCTTCATGAGGCTGCTTCAGAGATGCTTCTCCAAGTGCCTCAATAGAAAGCAGCAGCCCAGAAACCAGCAATCCTGACAAATTGAGTAGGAATAGAGACATGGATTTCTACCTTTAATGGACTCAGCTCTTATCTCCATCTTCATCACGCAGGTGAAAGGCAAAGATGGTTGAGGTTCTCCTGGTTTGCCTGACACATGGCTCAGAGCAGTCAAGGGCCTGGCAGTGCTTTGTGCCAGGTGAACACCCTGGTGCCTAGACACAACTAGCTTCACTACTCACTCACGCATTCATGCTGCCTGGCTGTGAGAACCCATCAGGAGTGCCTTGAATCCACATCCTGAGTGGGAAGGAACAAAGGGCCATCATGTACATCCAGGGCTCAGCACATACACATAGACATGAAGATTTTTTTTTCCCTCTGTTCCTTTATCGTGTTCACGATGACCATGTCACATGCAGCACATGAAACAGATGGAAATAAAACAGAGCGCTACCAGTGCCCTGCAGATGAAAGAAGATGGGGAACAAAAGTGTGTACTTGCAGTTGAACACTGTGAAATTCACAAACAACACCTTAAGGAATCATCTCCAGCAATGGTTAAGATTCAAGTGTTGTGAATGCTGAGGAAGGGAAAACATCTGATGGGCATGAGTGTCCTCTACAACAAAGAATCTCAGAGTGGGATCTAAAAGAGATCTAGGACCACTCTCATGGCTGTGCATTGCTAGGTGGAGGGTGTGTTCCAAAGCTCTATAGTGGACACAGAGCTCAAACTGTTCCACAATGCAAAAGTCTAGGCACCGTCAGCTCCAGGGCACTTGTCACTTTTAAGGATCATAGAATGCCTTGGGTTGGAAGGAACCTGCAAAAGTCATCTAGCCCTGCTGTGAGCAGGGGCATCCTCAGCAAGATCAGGTTGCTAAGCCTCATCAAGTCTGACCTTGAATGTCTCCAGGGATGAGGCTTCCTCCAACACTTCCCTGGGCAACCTATTCACCACCCTCAAAGAGCTTCTTCTTAATGTCCAATATAAATCTAGTTTAAAACCATCACCCCGCAACCTATTGCTACAAACCCTTGGAAACAATCCCTCCCCAGCTTTCCTGTAGGGCCCCTTCTGGAGGCTGGTATAGTCTCCCCAGAGACTTCTTTTCCAGACTGAACAACTCCAGCTCCCTCAGCCTGGCCTTGTAGGAGAGGTGCTCCAGCCCTCTGAGCATTTCTGTGGCCTCCTCTAGACACGCTCCAACAGGTCTATGTCCTTCCTTCTTGTGTTGCAGGCTCCAGAGCTGGATACAGTACTCCAGATAGGTCTAACCAGAGCAGAGGGGCAAAATCACTTCTCTTGATCTGCTAGCCACACTGCAGCCCAGGAAATTTTTTGATGCAGCCCAGGAAATGACTGGCCCTTTGGGCTGTGAGTGCACATTGCTTGCTCATGTCCAGTTTCTTGTCCACCAGAACCTCGAAGTCCTTTTCTTCAGGGCTGCTCTCTACTTCCTCATCCCCCAGTCTGTACGATAATGAGGACTGTTCCAACAAGGAAAGAAGTACTGTTTGAGAAAAGACTCTGTTCCTATCAGAGATGATGGGAGATCAGCTCTTGATGCTAGGTGAGGGAAAGAGAAGCCAAGAACTTGACTATTAAGAGACACATCTGTAAAACAAGCCTTTCAAAAGAGGTAGAGCAGGACAGGCCTGTCCAACCCTGCTCTGGAGATAAGCAAGGCTATTCCTCAGAGCTGACATGTACCTCTGACACTAAATTCCCATTGCTGGACCCACTGCTTTCTTGAATTGCTGAAAGCACAGCAGAGCTAGGGGCTGACGGACAACAAGCCTGGTTTCCCATATGCCTCAGAATCCTCCAAGATCTGCTCAAGGCCAGGACTGTTCTGTGAGCTGGCAGACAGGAGATCTTCCCTGCGAGTAAGATGAGGCAAGGTCCTTCTGTTCATTAAGCCACTCCCACCAAGGTGGCCACAGACATCTCCACAGAGGTATCTAAAAGCAAAGCACTCACTACCTGTTTCCTTACTCAAAAACCTTGCCTCCATATGTCCCCTGACCATAACCACTCCTGCTAGAGTGGCAGCAAGAGTGACAGCAAGAGAAGTTTTAAACAAATGTCTCCATTTCACATCTGCAAAACAGACAGCATTTTCACTCTTCTTTGTTGGCAAATGTCTCAGAGGTACTAAGTGGAACATCTTTAAGTTAGGATTGTTTTATTTACATCCATCTGTGCAGTTGCTAAAGTTGTGTGAAACCATAGAGATGATTAGCAACTAAAACCAGTTAATAACCAAAAAGCCAGTAGATGGCACACAAGAACATTCAAGACTTCCGAAATGTGGAAGACCAATAAAACTTGGGTCTGCAGTGCCCAAGAGTAACACATGCTTTCTTACACACTCACGTTACCAAAAGGGCTGAGAAACACATGATGATCTTGGTGGTGCACACCAGGCAACACAGGTTAAGTCCAAGTGCTAAAGTCACAATTGCTTTAACTGTCCTACTGAAGGGAACAAAGCAGCAGGATGGATATGGAGACCACGTGCAGCTCCTGTCTCATCAGGCAAGCAGATGAGCAGACCTGCTGCTCTATCTGCCCTCTCGGACACCCAGAGCTCAAGTGCCAGGAGAAGGCTGTGGTTACACAGAATGGCAGAGGTTGGAAGGGACCTCTGGAGATCATCAAGTCCAACCACCCTGCCAGGTGGGTTTGGAAAGTCTCCAGAGAAGGAGACTCCACAGCCTCTCTGGGCAGCCTGTTCCAAGCTCTGGCACCCTCACCATATAAAAGTTTCTCCTCATGTTTCCATGGACCTTCCTCTGTTCCAGCTGTACCCATTGCTCTGTGACATGTCACTGGACATCACTGAGCAGACCCTGGCTCCATCCTCCTGCACTCGTCCTTTACATATTTATAAACATTAATGAGGTCACTCCTCAGTCTGTTCTTCTCCAAGCTAGACACCCAACTCCCTCAGCCTTTCCTCAGCAGGGTAATGGTCCACTCCAGCATCTCTGCAGCTCTGCACTGGACTCTTTTGAAGAGTTCCCTGTCCTTCTTGAGCTGAGGGGCCAAGAACTGGACACGACACTCCAGGTGTGGCCTCACCAGAGCAGAGTGGAGGGGGAGGAGAATGTCAGTCAGTTGTCCCAGCTAAGCATGGTGTGGAGCTCACTACATGTGAACATGATCAAGCTGGCACTCTCAAGAGCACCAAAACATTTCCTGAACACTGCTAAAATAGCAGCAAGGAGCCTTCCCTCCCCTGTGAAGGCCAATGGATCAAGGCCACCCTCCTACCAGACCCAAGAGCTGACAGCAGCTCTGCAGAACACAGGGTTTCTGTTGTTCGTACCAGAAAAAAAAAAGCAAACCGCAAAACAAACAGGTTTTAAAGCTGGTAAATGTCTAATTATTTACTGGTCTTTTGGTTTGTTTGTTTTTTTTTTTCTATTTCCTATAGTGTGTTTGGCTACTTGATATGAAGACACCTTTTCCTTACACGGCATGTGATTGCCCAGAATGGAGTCTTGAAAAAAAAAAAAAAAATTAAGCTATAACCAGCTCTTCAAAAAAACCCGAACCCCTTATCAGAGGAAACATTGTGTCCTGCAGAGAAACATACTGACAATTTTCTCTGTACAGGGATTTCAGAGTTTTTTGCTTTGCTTTCCTAAACAAAAGAGATAAACTTGATGGGTTTGTGATAGGGCAGAGCTGGCTGGCACAAACAGGCTCCTGGTTAAGAAACATGAGTGAATGGCACTCTGCCCACTCAGGGGATGAGCCATACACAGTTTCCTACCAAGCTGGATGGGGATGGTGTAGCAAATCCAGCTCAAAAAAGGCCGTCAGTAAACCACAGCTATGTCCACAGCCCCAGCAAGCCCCAAGGACACCTTTGTACAAGTTCTTTCCCAGGGAATCTGCCTGCTTGACCCATCACAACACTCTCTGGTTTCTGGCCCCATTAACAGCCAGGAGTTCCCACCCTGCTCCAGTTCCCAGTGTGAGACTGTGGAGAATGATGATTTCCCCCCTTCAAACCTCTCTATGGGGTGCCCTGCAAAGCTGGTGGACAAACAGGCCCAAAGGGGAAAGTCCACATGCCAGTTCCCCATGGCCTGGGATGCACCATGCTCTGGTTGCAGGGTGGATACAGAACCTTGCTAAGCGTGCAGGCTGTTCCCAGCAAGCCTACTGGTGGGACTGGGGGGACAGACAAGGCATCTTCCCTCAACAGTTTCAACCCCTTTGCAAGGATGTAAACCTGAAGTACAGGGATGTCCCAAAGCAGAAGCTGTCAGCTGTGAAACAGCGTGGACATGAAGAGCAGAGCACTAAGAGGAAGGAGAGATCATGCCTCACAACATGCCTGGCTCTGGATGAGGTAAGGGGAAAGGCAACAGGGTGTTCTCTAGACACCCCTGCACCAAACCACGTCAAGCTGGAAAACAGCAAGGTGAGAGGGTTCTTAGTGAGTGCAGTCAGACTGACAGAGCAGAGGATATTCAAAGGCATAGTGCTGTTGGGATCTGCCAGGAAGGCTACACGGCTGTCCCCTGGGGCTGCGTGATGCCTTGCACACATCATCTGCTGTCTCTTGGCTTAAGGCAGTTCCCAGGCTCATGGAAAATTTTGGTATGAGTAATTTTATTAGTTTTGTTCAGTTTGGACTGAACCCAAATTCCACAGAGGTACTGGGATGGCCCCAAAGACCTGTGTTTTAACCAATTTATCTGCACATCCCTTGAAATATCATCCAGTTCCCAGTGCCTCTTGGGTCAGGTGGCCCACCTGTAACCAGCACATCCCATATTGACAGCTCTACGCCCACGTTACAGATTCCCACAGCCCACTTGGCTAAAAGGTGGTAGCGTGGAAGGTGATGGGAACGGGGAAGCACAGATAATCCAGAGTAAACACAAGCAGCTGACCCTACCCGTGGCAGGCTTTTCATTGCCCATTGCAGGTAGACAGATGAATGTCAATAACTCACTAAGGGAAAAGAGCCCTACTAAGCAGGCAGTTTAGCTTGAGCAGCTGCTTTCTAGGTGGCACAGTGAAATCAAGAGATTATTTCAACTTGTCTTCTTGTGGAGGTTCTCCTTCTCCTCTACTCTGCCCTGGTGAGACTACACCTGGAATACTGTGTCCACTTTTGGATTTACCAATTCGAGAAAAGACACGGATCTACTGGAAAGAGTCCAACAGAGGCTACAAGGATGATGAAGGGACTTGAGCATCTCCCCTCTGAAGAAAGACTGAGGGAAATGGGGCTGTTTGGTCTTGAGAGAAGACTGAGAGGGGACCTTATTAATGCCTATAAATATCTGAGGGGTGGGTGTCAAATGGAAGGAGACAGTCTCTTGTCAGTGGTGCCCAGCAATAGGACAAGGCACAAGTGGTATAAGCCCACACATCCAGGCATACAAAGCCCACACAGCCAGGCATACACAGGCCAAAAAGCTCTTGCAGTATATAGATGACAACTTTATAATGCAGGTTGTGGAAGAACTGACGAGGAGAGATGCACTGCTAGACCTTGTATCGACTAATAAGGAAGGACTGGTTGGGAACATTAGGGTTGGGAACAGCCTAGGTGATAGTGATCATAATATGATAGAGTTTAGTATTATACAAGGGGGAAGTAGAGTAGTAAGACTACAACCCTGGACTTCTGCAGGGCGAACTTTGAACTCTTCAGAGATCTGCTTGCAAGAATCCCATGGGCTAGAACTCTGAAGGGTAAAGGAGTCCAAGAAAGCTGGTTAACTTTTAAATACCTCTTTCTCCAGGCCCAGGATAGATGTAT
>JAOEGS010102710.1:0-10656 GCA_025447755.1 Corythornis vintsioides
GCAGCCCCCTGAAACCCCTCCTCATTTCTCCTTGGTGTTTGGGGGGTTCACAGAGGATTTGGGATGGAAAAACCTTTATTTTACAAGGCACTGTGGTTGCAACCAAGCCCCCCAGGGGGACAGGGGGGGCTCCCCGGAGGGCTGGGTGTTATCCCTCCCCAGGCCCCCAGGCCCAGCCTCACCCCACAGCAGGAACTGGCTATGTTGGGGGGGCACCCCGCCCTGCAGGACCCCCCTGATTTGCTCCCCAGGGCTGAGCTGTGGGGGGGGGTGGTGGGCAAGGATGGGTGAGGGGGGCACAGCCTCTCAGCGGGACGGCTGGTCCTTGGGGGAGGAAGCAGAGCCCCCCACACCCTCTTCCTCCTCCTCTTCCTCCTCCTCCTGCCGGTCCAGGCGCTGCAGCTGCTGCTCCAGCTCCTCGGGCACCGTCACCTGCAGCAGGTTCTCCAGCCCAGGCCCCGGCTCGTCCCCGATCAGCACCTGGGCACGGGGAGGGGGGACAGGGTGGGATCCCCCACCACCACCACAGCATCCAACCTTCCCCTTGTCACCCTTCCCCAAGTGGGACTCTCATCCTGCCATGACCCCCAACCCAGGCATGTCCCCACAGTAGAGATTCCCACTCAGCCCCATCCCTGCCCTGGGGACCCCCACCCAGACATGTCACCACAGTAGGGACCCCCGCCATCCCAATCCTGCGGACAGGGACCCCCACCCAGCCTTGTCCTGTAGACAGGGACCCCCCTGCACCCCAATACCACAGACAGGGACCCCCACCCCAATCCTCCTCCTCACCTGGATGAGCTTCTCGCAGGCTCTGAGCACCCGGGGGTGCTGCTCCCAGCGGTGCAGCTCCCGCAGGACCAGGTAGGTGCCCCTGTCCCTCACCGTGCCCCGCCCAGCCTTGGTGGCCGTCAGCTGCCAAGGGGAGAGCCAAGGGGTGGGCAGGGAGCAGAGACCCCCCGGCGAGGGCACCAGCCCTTGTCACCCACAGCAGGGCCACCCAGGACCCCGTCCAGAGGGGGTTTGAGGCTCCACCCACCCAGGCACCCATGCCAGGAAAAGGCATTGGGCGCTCTGGTGGCACCTCATGAGTGCCAGTCTGTGCCTGCAGCTGCTGCCTGGCTCCTCTTTACTCCTCCCTTAAGGACACGGGTGGCACCCCCTGACCCTCCTCCACCACGAGCCATCCCAGCCTTTCCCTGGAGGAGATGCCCTTCCTCTTGGCAGCCCTTTGCCATCTCGGGGACCCTGGCACCTGCTGTGGCACTGCCCGTGCAGCGCAGGGCACCACCGGGCACGGGAGGACACTGCTGGGTGCCCCCCTGAAGCTCCTGCTGCCCAGGGTTGAATCTTCTCCTTGCTCAGCCCCACGATGTCCCTCTCAACCCCTTTCCCCAGCCTGGCAGGGTCCCTCTGGGTGCCACCAGGACCTCCTGGAGTACCAGCTGGCACTCCCAGCGTGGTGCCACCTCCACCCCATCATCCCAACGATTAATGGAGATTAAGAGAATTGGGAACAGCCCCTGGGGACACCCCTGGCCACCAGCCACCAACTGGCGCCTCATGCCATTGATACCCACTCTTCTAGGGGTATCATATCCAGATGCCAACCCAAGCCCTGCCAGGCCAGCTGGAGGGTCACCCACCCAGGCTCCCCCCCCGTGGCTCCCACCAGCAGGATGGTTTCCAGCAGCATCTTCCTGATCTCCGGCTCCTCCTCACGCTGCTTGTCCGGGGGCAGGTACTGCAGGTCCACGGGTAGCTCTGGGGGGTGAAGAACCAGCCCTGGGGGGTGGGCAAACAGCAGCCCCCTCGGTGCTCACCACCCCGCTCCAGTGCCCACTCACGCTCCATCTCGTCCTCGGGAAGCTCCTCGGGGCCAGCCAGAGGCAGCAGGAGAAAAGGCAGGACATCGACCTCCTCACCCAGCAGCCACTCGTGCTCCTCTGGGGACAGACCAGGGTCAGAGGAGCTGCCACGGGCAGCGGGGGAATCCCAGCCCAGGGACCGGGCTCCTGCCGGGGCTCTCACCGTGCTCGAAGCAGCAATTCCTCAGCGCTCCCACGATGCCCCGGCGATGGACCACGGAGTCCCGGTACTGCGTGAAGGGCAGGAGCCGCTGCACCGAGCACCTGCGGGACGGGAGCCGGTCACACTGGGGACTGGTCACACCGGGGCCGGTCGCACCGGGAGCCGGTCACACCGGGGCCGTACCGGGAGTGGTCGAGGAGCTCTCGGCGGCCCTCGGGCAGCTGGCTGAGGTTGCAGAGAAGCGGGCCGAGCTGCGGCGGCGGCCGGGGCTGCCCGAGCGGCTGGAGGAGCGGGGCCAGCCCGTTACCGGCCTCCTGCAGCCCCCGCAGCACCCGCCGCGCCGCCGCCCGCTCCCGGCACAGGTTGGCCAGCACTCCGCAGGCCTCTCCGCTCGGCAGCAGCCCCAGCAGGGCGGGCAGCTCGGCCAGCAGCGGCTCCCGGGACACCGGTTCGGAAGACAGGTTGACCAGGCAGCCGAGCGCGGCCCGGGCGGACACCGGGCAGGGCCCCGCCGCCAGCTGCAGCAGCGCCGAGAGGGCCTCGGTGCTCCCCGCCAGCAGCCGCCGCCCGGCCGCCGAGCCCGACAGAGCCAGAGCCGCCTCCGCCGCGCCCGCCCGTGCCGCGGGAGCAGCCGCCGGGGACAGGAGCCCCGTTAGCTCCGCCAAGGCCGCCGCCTCCTCCGCCATGGCCGCCTCCGCCTGCTCCGTGGGCGCCGCCATGATGGCGGGCGTCGCTCCGGCGTCACCAGGCAACAGACAGGCGGACGCGGCAGCCAATAGGCGCCGAGCGGCCGCTAGCTGAGCCAATCAAATGCGGAGTAGGCGGTGAAGGGGCGGGCCCAGCTCAGACCACGCCTCCCCATGTTGCGGCGCCGCAGGGTCCTAGCGCGGGTCGTGCGGGCTGCGGCGCGGAGCTGCTGTTTGTACCGAGGGGCTTCAGCTCATCCCGCACCGCGGACGCTGACACCGTCCCCTCGCCACCCGCAATCGGAACAGTCCCCGGTTGCCCCCGTTCCAACCTCCGGGGGGCCTCCCGGTGTTCTGTGGGACCCGCGTGGGTCGCTTGTCCCCCACCCTGAAGCGGGTCTGGGGGTGCGTGGCCAAGGTCCCCTTGGAGGAGCAGGGTTCCACCCTCCCTGTGCCCTCCTGCTGGCGCTGGGACCGTGAGGTCACCCTGCTCCATGGGACACGAGGGTGGTGGGGCACACAGAGAGGCCGTGGAGGGTGTGGGCTCAGCAGTTTGGTGGCACCGGGCCCGTGCCAGGCTTGGGGTAACAGCCCAATGCCATCAGCTACCGCAGATGCCCGGCAGCTGTCGTTGGCGCAGCTGGTTGATGTTGGGCTACAACCCCGCGGTGCCCCTGGGCTGGATGGGCAACCCCTCCTCTGCTGATGAGCGGCTGGGACAGTGCCAGGCCCTGACACTGGCACCAGCACCAACCAGAGCTTTGCACCGGGCAATAAACCTAACCCAGAACACTCGCTGTCCTGTGTCGTGGTTACTCCACCTGGTGCCACCGTCACCCACTCGGGCCCCCACATGGTGGGCAGCAGTGCCAGGGCGCTGGCAGGGGTACCGTGGCGTAGGTGCCCGTGCCAGGGTGGCAGAGGAGGTCACACCATGGTCGAGGCCACGGTGGTTCACTTTCATCTGCGGGCAGGGGAAGCCAGTTGGATGAGGAAGTGACAACTGGGAACAGGTACCGGGGATGCCCGTGGTGCCACCGTGAGGGAAACCCCAAAAGGAACCCTGAGAGGACCCCCTGGAACCTCCTCTCCAGCCAGGGCAGGGCTGTGGTGGGGGGCTCACTGCGGCTGGGGCTCACTGTGGCCACCTCAGCCCCCTATGCTGGGGGCCCAGGTGTCGGGGAGCAGAGGGGCCCAGGCGAGGCTGCCAGGGGTGCAAGGGGTGGGGGGACCCCCCTTCCCTCCGTGGCAGGAAGGGGAAGCGGCAGCAGGAAACGGAGCCGCTCGGTGCCAACCCGGGGGCAGCACCGCGGGGGCAACTCGGTCCGAGCGCTGCCCTGACGAGCCGGTGCCCTCCGGGCACGAGGTAGGTGAGGGGTAGAGACACGGACCCCCACGCTGGGGTGCCGGGGGGGGGTGGTGATGGCTCGGTGGTGCCCCACGCCGGGCGCTTCCTCATCCTCTTCACCCACCTCATCCTCACCCACCTGCCCCCGCGCGGGTGGGACGCGGCAGACAAGGGGTTACGGCTCCGGGAACCCATCCGTGGGTGTTCACCGGCCGGGCAAGGTGCAGCTGCAGCCGCTCGGTCACCGCCGCCACCCCGAGCCCGTCCCCGCTCCCACGGTCCCGCCGCCGGGGGCTTCGGATGGCGGCAGCGGGCGGCGTTGGCCACGCACCCGCGGCAGGAATGCGGGAGACCGGCCGGCCGGCCCGGGGCGGGTGATGGC
Source organism: Corythornis vintsioides (assembly GCA_025447755.1). Classification (NCBI taxonomy): domain Eukaryota; kingdom Metazoa; phylum Chordata; class Aves; order Coraciiformes; family Alcedinidae; genus Corythornis; species Corythornis vintsioides. The sequence goes on from JAOEGS010102710.1 coordinate 4,451, forward strand.
TCGGCCGGGTCACGGTTAATTGGGGCCCGCTGCGGATGTTTGTGACCTGTTGAGCTGCCGACAGCGCCGTGCGGAGCCCGCGGCGGCTCCCGAGGTGACGGCGGCGGCCCCTCCGGGGGAGGAGGAGGAGGTGCCAGCGATGGCCCCCAGCGCCGAGGGGCACGGAGGTGAGTTGGGGGGGACTCCCGGGGACGTGGCGTGGCCCCGGGCAGCGGCACAATGCGCCGCGGGCAAGGGATCCGGTGTGGGCAGGGAGCCAGGACGGGCAGGGATCCGGCACAGGCAGGGATCCGGAACGGGCAGGGATCCGGTGTGGACAGGGATCCGGTGTGGGCGGGGATCCGGCACGGGCAAGGGGTCCGCTGTGGGCAGGGATCCGGTGTGGGCAAGGGATCCGGTGTGGGCAGGGATCCGGTGTGGGCAAGGATCCGGCACGGGCAGGGATCCAATGTGGGCAAAGGGATCCGGCAGGGGCAGGCATCCGGCACGGGCAGGGATAAGGTGTGGGCAGGGATCCGGTGTGGGCAAAGGATCCGGCACAGGCAGGGATCAGGTGTGGGCAGGGATCCGGTGTGGGCAGGGAGCCAGCACGAGCAGGGATCAGGTGTGGGCAGGGAGCCAGTGCAGGCAGGGATCTGGCACGGGCAGGGATCAGGTATGGGCAGGGAGCCAGGACGGGCAGGGAGCCAGCGCGGGCGGTTTGGTGACTGCCCGGCCCCCGGGGAAGGGGCAGCACCGGGACCCGGGGCCACTGTCCCCCGGCCACCAGCGGCCACCGCAAGAGGAGGGGCCGGGGCTGAGGTGCCCAGCAGCGTGGGGAGGGCTCGGCTGCCGCACCCTCTGGAACTGGTTGCTGGGCAAACACGGCCCTTGGGGCACTGTGTTCCAAGGCAAAGCTGCTAGCGCCACGGGGTAATGCCTGGTGCTGCTGCTGGCACCATGTGGCGATGCCAGTTCCTGCTGCTGGCACCCTGGGGCAATGCCCGGTGCTGCTGCTGGCACCATGGGGAAATGCCAGTTCATGCTGCTGGCACCCTGGGGCAATGCCAGTTCACAGAATCACAGACTGGGCTTGGAAGGGATCTCAAAAGGTCATCGAGCCCAACCCCCTGCCAGAGCAGGAGCACCTGGAGCAGGTGACACGGGAACGGGTACAGGTGGGGTTGGAAAGTCTCCAGAGAAGGAGCCTCTCTGGGCAGCCTGGGCCAGGCTCTGGCACCTCCCAGGGAAGAAGTTTCTCCTGATGTTTCCAGGACCCTCCCATGTTCCAGCTGCACCCACTGCCCCTTGTCCTGTCCCTGATGTCCCTGAGCAGACCCTGGCTCCATCTCCTGACCCTCTCCATCTCTATAATATCCATGAGGTGCCCCCTCAGGCTCCTCCCAGCTCCAGATCCCAGCTGGCAGCACAGGGCAGTGCTGGTTGCCCAGGGTGCCAGGGCAGAGCCCACCAGTTCCAGCAGCACCATGGGGTCGATGCACAGGGCAGCTGCCAGACAGCTGAGGGTTGCGGGGTGCCCGGCACAGCCGCGGTGCCACCGCCCAGCCAGCCCCGCACACTCACGCTCCCGTCACGGCAGGTGACCTGCCCGTGGGAGCCGGTGGTTCCGGCTGGGAAGCGCCGGGAACTGGGGTGAGTCAGTCCCAGCCGCCCACGGCACCGGGGGCAGAGGAACGTGCCAGGGTGGTGGACACTGGGCCCCAGAGCCAGGCCACACAGCGGGGGCATCTCCGGGGGTCCTGTCCAGCTCCCGGTGCTGCCGCCAGTGTCAGAGCCAGAGCAGCGCTGGCTGAGAGCTCTGGGCTGGTGGGTGAGGGTGGAGCAGCCCCACAGCCGGGGGGGGCTCAGGACCCCCAGCCTAGGGCAGCTCAAGGCCCCACCAAATGTCCCCAGGGACCCCATCAATCCCACTGTTCCCAGTGACTCCAGCATCCCCAGTGACTGCACTGATCCCAGTGTCCCCACCACCTCCAGCATCCCCCAGTGACTGCACTGATCCCAGTGTCCCCACCATCTCCAGCATCCCCCAGTGACCCTGTTGATCCCAGTGTCTCCAGTAACATGCAGATCCCCAGTAATCCTGTTGATCCTGCTGTCCCCAGTGACCCCAGCATCCCCACCCCACACTGGGCATGGGCAGGCAGGACAGCAACGCTGTGGGGCTGCCAAGTCAGGCAGGAGTCAGGAGGGGGTCGGGCAGGAACTGGGCAGAAACTGGGCCCAGTCAGGCTGGAGTCACCGGCCGCCGCGGTGCGAGGTGTTGCCGGCCCGTGGCGCGGCCGCAGGGCACGGAGGCGCCGGGGGAACCCGTCGGGCCAGTCCCGGCCTCGCCAGGGTTGCCTTGGCCACTGCTCAGCCACCGTGTCCCGCGTCCCTTGTCCCGCGACGGCAGGGCTACGGGCACGGCGGTGCGGGGGGCTCAGCAGCCCCTGCCCCCCGGGAGCTCGGAGAGCAGGTGAGAGGGGACATGGACACCGGCGGTGGCACAGGCGGTGGCACAGTGTGAGGGCGGCCGGGGCCGCTGGTCAGCACCGAAGGTACAGGCGGCGCGGGGGGAGGTGCCACCGGGCACCACGGGATCTCCCCCCCGCAGCTGGGGGTGGCTCTGGGGGTCCCGGGGAGGGGTGGATTCCATCCCCGCTCCGGCTCAGCCAGCCCCCCCGCACCTTGCAGCTGCTGCCCCGCCGGCGGAGCCCAGGACGCGGGGGACGATCCCCGGGGACGGTCCCGGCCCGACCGTGGGAAGTTCCCACGGCAGCGGCTCTGTCGCGGCGCTCGGGAGGGGCCGGGCGGGGCTCGGGGCATTGGGGGTCCCTCTCCCGGCCGTGCCGCCCCCGACCCCGTGTCCCGTTTCGCAGCTGAAGCTGTCGGGGGGGAACCGGAGGACGCGGCGATTCCCCTCGGTCCCCTGCCCGTCCCCGCGGAGCCCCGGGACGCCCCGGCCATGCCGCTGCGGGAGTCCCCGTTCCCCAACCGGGCGCTGTCGGCGCTGGACTACCTGTCCGAGGGGCTGCTCGCCCCCAGCTTCTGGGCCCTCAACCACCTCCTGGACCTGCGGCCGACGACGGCGGAGCAGCGGCGGCAGCGGCAGCGGCGTTGCGGGAGGTGCCGCGGCTGCACCGGGCGAGCGGCGGCGGGTTTGGCGTTGGCGGCGGCGTTCCTGTTCTCGCTGCCGGCGGCCGCGCTGGGGATGCTGCTGTGGCTGCCGCTGCAGGCGGCTCGGAGACCCTTCGCCTACCAGCACGTGGTTGGCACGGCGCCGGCGGAGCCGTGGGACCCTCGACGGCGACGGACGTTCACCTTCGTCAGCGCCAACGTCTGCCTGCTGCCCAGCGGCCTGGCCAAGTTCAGCAACCTGGACCGCACGCCGGAACGCGCCCGGTACCTGGCCCGCCACATCGCCCCGGCCTCGCCGGGCACCCCCGGCACCACCCTGCTTGACCCTCTTGGGGACGCTGACGGCTACGGCGCCGCGCGGCAGCCCCCCGGCAGCGTGACGGTGGAGATGGTCGAGCCGGCGGCGGCGGCAGCGCCGGTGCCGGTGCCGCTGTCCGAGCATTTCCCGGCGGACGCCGACTTCGTCTGCCTGCAGGAGGTTTTCGACGCCGGGGCCGCCGCCGTCCTGCGCCGGCGCTTGGGTGGCACCTTCCCGCACGTGGTGTGGCAGGTGGGCGCCCGCGGGCTGCGGGGCTGCCGGCTGAAGCTGTTCGGCAGCGGGCTCTTCCTGGCCAGCCGGTACCCGCTGCTGGCCGCCCGCTACCACGGCTTCCCCAACGGCGCCCGCGAGGATGCCCTGGCCGCCAAGGGGCTGCTGGTCGTACAGGTGAGCGGGAAACGCCGACCCCAACCCCACCCCAACGCCCGGGGTTGGCCAGATCTCACCGAGGTTTGCGCCGCAGGTGCTGCTGGGCCGGGCACAGGGTCGGCGGCTCGTGGGCTACCTTGGCTGCACCCACCTCCAGGCACCCGCAGGTGAGGGGGGGTCCCGCTCGCACCCATCCAGGCTCTGGGGGGGCTCCCGGCGGTGCTGGTGACGCCGCGTGTGCCCCATAGGCGATGCCAGCATCCGGGACGAGCAGCTGACGCTGCTGCTGGGGTGGCTGCGGCAGTTCCAGGAGGAGCAGGAGCAGCGCGGGGACCTGGTGGCTTTTGACGTGCTCTGCGGGGACCTCAACTTTGACAACTGCTCCCCAGGTGGGGACAGAGGGACACGGGGGGGGGGGCATGAGAATGGCAGGGGGGGGACAATGGAGACGCTTCCCCATCGCTGTCCCCATAGGTGATCGACTCAACCAGCGGCACCGGCTGTTCGAGCTGTACCGGGACCCCTGCCGCCGGGGACCCGGGGAGGACGAGCCCTGGGCCATAGGTGGGACCTGTCCCCTTGTGCCCTCCCTTCACCCCTGACCCCCCAGCCCCTCCCCAGGACACCCCGGTGTTGGGGAATGTGTGTGGGGGTCCTGCTCATCACTGTCCCTGTCACTGCCACAGGGACCCTGCTCAACTACCTGAAGCTCTACGACGAGCCCGTGTCCACCCCAGAGAAGCTCCGGAGGTGACGGGGTTGGGGACATGGGGAGGGGACAAGGGGAACACTTTGGGTGGGGGAGGGTCCCTGTGGGAAAGGCCACCCCCAGCCCGGGGAGGTGAAGGGACAGGGGTCCAGACAAGGCGGCCTATGTGGGGAGGGGGCGATACCACAGCAGGGGTCCCCCTGTCCTTGTGTCACTGCCTTCCTGTGCCACCATGTCCCTGTGCCACCACATCCTGGTGCCATTGTGTCCCTGTGCCACTTTGTCCCTGTGCCACATCCTTGTGCCACCACATCACCATGTCATCATGTCCCTGTGCCACCACATCCCAGTGCCACCACACCCCAGGACCACAGTGTCTCCCCCCCCATAGGACGCTGGCACAGCCGTGGGGCCGGCACCAGTTCCTGGCAGGCCCAATCCTGTCCTCGGGGCAGCCAGACCCATCAGCACGGGGCCCATGCCAGGGCCGTCGTGTGGACTATGCCCTGCACCGCCCGCACCGCGGGGCCGAGCCGCTGCACACGGTGAGTGCCAGGGGAGCCGGGGGGTGCCACAGCCCCGGCCGTGCCCCCCGCCCTGACAGCTGCTGTCCCTGCAGGAGGTGGCCAACATCACCTTTGTCACCCAGCTGGCCACACGCTCCGACCACCTGCCCCTGGTCCTGCGCCTCGACGTGGCCCCCGACGCCCCCTGAGCCGCTGGCACAGTCCCCGCCCTGGCACCGTGGAGGGTCCACATGAGGCGGGTGCTGGGACCCCACGGGGATGGCTCCCGAGCCCTGCGTGCTGTGGGGCAGCTGCGGTGCCACTGCGGTGCCAGCAGCTGGACCCTGGGTGCTGTGGTGCTGATGTGGGCACTGGTCTGGCACTGGTTCAGCAAGGGCCCAGAAGTGGCCTGGCAATGGTCTGGGATTGGTTTGGCACTGGTCTATCACTGGTCCAGCAGCAGGTCAGCAGAGCTCTGGCACCAGTCTGGAACTGATCCCGCACTGGTACTGCACTGGCCTGGCACTGGTCTGGCAGCAACCTGGAACTGGTCTGATACTGGTCTAGCACCAGTCCAGCAGTGTTTTAGCACTGGTCTGGCACTGTCCTGGCACTGCCAGTGCCACAGTTTCAGTGAGGAGCCAAATAAAGGCCCCAAGCAAAGCAGGGGGAAGGGTCTGGAGGGTCTTTATTGGAAGGCACTGAGCAGGGGAGATGGGGAGTGGGGTGGGGGGGAGTGACCCCGTGGGACCCTTGGCCTCCGGGAGGAGGGGGGCAGGGGTCTGCTGCGTGGAGATGTGGGGTGCCCCACGGAGTGTGTGGATCTGGGGAGGGGGCTGCCCTATAGACTGTGCATATGGGGAGGGGGCTGCCCTATAGACTGTGCGTATCTAGGGGGCTGCCCTATGGCCTGTGAGTATCTAGGGGGGCTGCCCTATAGACTGTGCATATGGGGAGGGGGCTGCCCTATAGACTTCATATGGGATGGGGGGCTGCCCTATAGATTGTGTGTACCTGGGTGGGGGCTGCCCTATGGACTGTGCATATGGGGAGGGGGCTGCCCTATAGACTGTGCGTATCTAGGGGGGCTGCCCTATAGACTGTGCATATGGAGTGGGGGGCTGCCCTATGGCCTGTGCATATCTGGGGGTGGCAGGGTGTGTGGGGGGGCAGCTGACCCTGGCAT
>JAOEGS010102712.1:0-10647 GCA_025447755.1 Corythornis vintsioides
ATCCTGATCAGGTGTCCTGTAGTAAACATCTACTACAATGTCTCTCATACTAGTCTCCCCCTTAATCCTTACTCACAAACTTTCAACCTGCTCCTCATTTCCTCCCAGGGAGAGCTCAATACATTCCAGTATTGAATGTATTATATGTATATGTATGTATGTATATATATATGTATATGTATGTATGTATGTATATATGTATATCACATAGGGAGCAACTCCACCACCTCGCCTTGCCAGCCTATCCTTCCTAAAAAGGACATAGCCATCCATGACAGTGTTCATGAGCTGTCCCACCATGTCTCAGTGATTGCAATGAGATCATGGTCCTAAGATCGCACACAGATCTCTAGTTCATCCTGTTTGTTCCCCATGCTGCGTGCGTTTGTGTACAGACATTTTAGTGAGTTTGTAATACTACAGTACCTCCTGACTGGTACTAACCCTGAGATAGTAGTGGAGTTGGCACAACATCCCACAATTGTCTCCAGTTTGTTTCCTGCAAGACAGATGTCTCCACCAAGCTGGTTGGTAGCAAATCTGCTGTCAGCCACTGAGCCAGGCTCCATATCAGGGGGCAGTGCTGCAATCCCCACTCCCACTCAAGCCAGAGAGAACACAGGCACAGCTCATACCCAGTCTAAGGCTAACAGGTAGTCTAGGCTGATGGCAACATCCCAGGGCTATGGCATGCAGTGGTGTGCCCAGATCCCAACAGAGTTGAACCCTGGTGCTTTCTTCAGCTGGCCATCTTTTCTCTGCTTTTTTATTTACTCTTCAGTGGGGATTTGTGCTCACACACTATGTCCTCACTATGGTTTGCAATGAGAGGTAATAATTTCCCCACCAGGTGACCTAGTGAAGGAAGAGTACATTGGCTGCTACCATTAGCCCACATGAAAAATAGGAAGGAGAAAGATGAAAGGATCCATTTCCACTCCTATCATCATCCTGCTTGGCATTTATCTTCAAAGCACTGTACGAACATTAACTAATTAATCCTCCCAACACTCCTGGAAGGAAGAGACATATGAACATGATTCTTATTTTAGATGCCTGATAAACACAAAGGGGAGATGGGCCAGGAGATACCAGACATGCAAAATGGGCAGGTCATGCCAGTTCCTCTGTTCTTCCTGCTGGATGTTGTGGGATTTGTGAGTCATTGGATGTGTCCTGGCCAATTCACGGCTGCACTCGCACAGTGGAGGGTGGACAGAGGAGGAGGAGGAGGTGAAGTGGAGGGGAGAACAGGGAGTGCTGCAGAAATACATGAGATGGAGTAAAGCTAGAGCAGAATGGGAGGAAGAAAATGAACCCTGTTGTCATCATGGACAGATGGACAGAAAGACAGACAAGACAGGCTGCTGTCAAGGCACATGATGTAGGATGGGGAGTTCAGCAGCTCCTCTGGAAGAAGAGACAGGCAAGAAGGGGACCTGAAGGAGCACATGCAAGGGATATCCGAGAGCACGGTGGTGAGCCAAACGTGATGTTTTCAGCTTTGGCTGAAAGATTCTGCTTCTCACAGATCTCCTGTGTGGTGCAAGACAAGGGCATCCTTCCGACCCTGCCTGAAGCATGCAGTGGCAGCAAGGGCTGCCTGAAGCCCAGGTGCCCTCCACCACCACTACCATCATCACCAGCACAGGTGGGAATCCTTGAGCTGGTGAGACCTGCAGGACACCAAAGGGGCAGCCTGGGACTGACCAGCAGCTGCCGTTGAGGAGCCAAGGCCTGGGTTCCAGGGTTAGATGAAGTCAGTGTCCACACAGGCAAGCCCGAGTCAAGGCAAGGGGAGACGATTTCCATGTCCCCTTGCCCGTGGGCACTGCTGGCAGGGGACAGCCAGCCAGCTCTTGTCAATGCAGCATGGCAGAGCTGCTGACACCTTCAAAGCTGGCAAACCCCAGGTCACCTGCTGTTCCACAGCCCTCTACGGGGCAGACAGGCTGGTGTTAGGTCTTCAGGCTCAGACAAAGAGATGCAGTGTGGCTCCCTGAGGCCATCAGAAAGGGTTGGGAAATGAGATAGTCATCAATAGGTGACAGAACAGGGGAGAATGGAGCAGGCCTCTCGAGCATCTACAGCAGGTGTTTGGCACATCCTAGAGAACTAGCAAAGTCCTTGAGCCCCCCTCCATGGCTGATGAATGCTGAGGGGAATTTCCTGGTCCTAGTCCCTTCTGTCATGTGTGGTTTCAGGAGTGAACCCACCCACGCCATCATCACTGCCTCTTCTGCCATTTTGTATCAAACATCCTAATTACAGCACAGTAGTTTGAATTGCAATTATCTCTCATTATTGCTGAATTTTATTATTGCTGGAGCATGATCATCCTGGCACCATGAATGTATGAAGCAATAGCACAGCATGGCCTCCATGTCCATGGTTTGAAGACTTAGTGGGAGCAGAGGGACCATTTCTGCTCCCAGACCAGGTCTTGTGCCACCTGTGCTGGGAGATGCCCTGCAGTGAGCCCACAGCCCGGGCCTCAGTTCTCTACAAAAGCCATCCCACTGCTGTGGCCATGTGCAGCCTCACCTCTAAGCCCCCACCCTCTGCAATGAGCTCAGTGGACCAACTAACCCGTCTCTGTGCTGCCTCTTGCAGTTTCTGACCACAGCACCCTCCATCCTGCCTGGAACATCTGAATTCTCTCTCTGGAAGAAAATTCCTGCCTGCAGTTTCTTAGTGTTCTAGCTGAAACATGAAGCACAGTAAGAAATGAAGCTTCTTTAGCAGTGACTTTGGGAGGCCTGTTGAAGGGAGGGAGCCATGGCACCAATCCTGTTACACATTCCAGGGGAAAGGTGCATGGAGACCCTGGGTGTGATGGCCCCGCTGTCCCTGCATGCACCTCCCCATAGGCTGAGCTGTGCTTTTGTCAGTACTTCCACCCTGAACTCCTCCAAACATTGTACCATTGTGTCCTTCAGCTGAACTTCTCCAAACATTGTACCATTGTGTCCTTCAGCTGAACTCCGTCTTTACTCCAAAGTTTACCCAGCAATGCAGCAACAGACAGCTGTCACAGACCCTTCCTTCCAACAGCCCAGAGAAGCCTGGCATCCTCAAGATTTGCAGGTTGATTTGATTTCCTTAGGACTGACGTCACTGAGATCTTGCTTTTAATGCTTCCTCTGCTTTTATCCCCAAAACCTTCCTGAGATCACCATGTGCCAGGATCCTGCTCCCCAGTCCTGCAAAGCGTGCCCTGTGCTCAGCGCTCCTCGCAGGCAGCTAATGGACAGGGGGCTGTGGATGCACAGCACCCTCCGTGCCAAGCTATGCGGAGCCCTCTGCAGAATGGCTCTGTTTGCCACCACTGGGGGCCACCTTTTGACAGCAGGTGGTGCTCTCTGTTCTCTATGCCTGGCCTCCTGGGCTTCTCCAGCCTTACTATTTCAGGGGGTCCCCAGGGGTTTGGGATCTTCAAAGTCAAGCCAAGATCCTGCTGTTTTCTCAGGAGCTGAGTTCAATTGCACCAGTCTGATTGCATCATGGAGAGACTTGCCTGCTGCACCTGAAATTATAGCTGCAAAATTTTTAAGCACAGCAGCATAAAAAGGCCCAAAGCAGATCAGAGTCTCTTCCCACTTGTCTGCCCACGGGTCTGTAAAGACACAGGCCATCTGTGTAAGATCTTACAGTCGCTTCATGGGTCTTTTCTAGAGATGGCTACATCTAGTTCTGGGAGGTTCAATTCAACAAGGCTGGAGAAAACCTGCCCCAGAGCTTTTGGGGTAGACTTGGCCTCATGTCATACAGACACAGGTGGTAGAAGAATATGTGTTTTCTGCTCTCTCTGCCTACAGAAACAGACTCTAATACAAATAGTTCCTGGTCCTCCAAGGGACCTTGCACCAATCAAGAATTAATCAAAGGTTTCAGGTCAGCTGCCACTAGCCCAGAGATGTCTCACTCTTTCTTCTGCTGTGTTTCCTGCCAACAGCCCCAGATCTGGTCACCTCCAGCTCTCCCTGCCTTAAGAGCTCTGCCCCATCAGGGACCTGTGCAAACATTCAGTTCTGGAGAGAAGACCTGAGCAAATGGGACCTCAATGCCTCATCTTGCCTTTGCTTCTGCTGAGCCAGTGCTAGAGGTTAGCTCTGGCCACTCTGAGTCAGAGGCCAGCGGTGAGAAAGGGGGGAAGCTGCTGAATATATGGAGTAGTCTGCACTCCAGAGGCTGAGCTGACCCAAAGTTCAAGAATGAAAATGAGTCACAAGGACTCTGTTAATCTAGGATGGGCAGAGAGCTTGAAGAAATCTGAGGGGTCCTGGAAGTCACTTTTGGGTTTGGCAGGCTCCAGATGGCGATCTCCAGATTGAAGATCTGGATCAACCGTGTCACTCGGAGATGGCACTAGAACCCCTGACAAGAAGCTCTGAGATCTCTGGGGGCTTGCTGAGTCTGCTGAATGTTCCACATATAAGCATCTATGGGGCAAGTCCTATTGTCCCCTGACATGGGGAGAAAGCAATGCAGGAGAGCAGGGGCTCTCCTGGTAGAAATGGTGGTCAGATGGATACACAACAGCCCCAGAGCAGCACTGAGTGTTGACTAGACATTGCTTACCACCAGTTTACATCTTTCATCCCTTGATAAGTCATAGAATCATAGAATGTTTAGGGCTGGAAGGAACCTCCAAAGGTCACCTAATCCAGCACCCCTGCAGTGAGCAGGGACACCCTCAACTAGACCAGACTGCTTAGAGCCTTGTCCAACCTCACCTTGAATATCTCCAGGGATGGTGCCCCAACCACCTCCCTGGGGAGCCTATTCCACTCTTCTACCACCCTCAAGGTAAAGTACTTCTTCCTGATATCCAGTCTAAATCCACTCTTCCCTAATTTAAACCCATTACCCCTCGGCCTTTCACTAGAGGCCCTTGTAAACAGCCCCTCTTCAGCCTTCCTGTAGTCCCCCTTCAGGTACTGGAAGGTGGCTATAAGGTCTCCCTAGAGACTTCTCTAAGCTGAACAACCCCAGCTCCTTCAGCCTGTCCTCATAAGAGAGGTGTTTCAGCCCTTTAGTCATCTTTGTGGCCCTCCTCTGGACTCATTCCATCAGGTCCATGTCTTTCCTACGTTGAGGGCTCCAGAACTGGATGCAAAAGTCCAGGTGAGGTCTCACCAGAGCAGAGTACAGGGGCAGAATCACTTATCTAGATCTGCTGGCCACACTTCTCTTGATGCAGCCCAGGATACAATTGGCCTTCTTGGTTGCAAGTGCACACTGCTGGCTCATGTCCACCTAGGCTCCATGGGGTAGAGACACAGAGCAAAAAGTGGTGTGAGATGCCTCAGCCTGTTCCCCCACCAGATCTCTGCCCAGACCTATCTCATGCCCACAGGAACCTGCTGCATCTAAGCTCCTTTCCCCACCACCTGTGGATGGATCCCCCAGCTCCACTCCTTCCCTGTATCCTCCAGCACCTGCACTCACTGGCAGTGGTCCTCCAAGTGCTTGGTTTGCCCACTGTATTCATCTGAATGACATTTGTTGTTGTCATGGACAGAAAAGCAGCATCTCTGGCCATGATGCTTATGGGAGGGGCCCACACAATGTCTGCCTCAGAGGCAGGTGGGTAGCTTGCGACACTGTGAGCTGCAGCTCTCACTCTAGATCTCACTCCAGCTCTCTGTGTACATTTAGCTGGCTGTGGCATGAGCTGAGCAGCCCAAGCCCGCAGCCCCCATGGGAACACTCTTGTACTCACTGGCGTGGCAGCGCTGCCAGGGATGGAGAAAGGAGAGTGGCAGTGGCAGAGAGGGTGGGAACCACAGGTCTGAGGAAGAGGCACCTTCTGCAGCAAGACTTTGGGGGTTGCCACAGGGAGACAGTTATGCCTAAGTGCATAAATGCACAAGGCTTACATACAGGACAGGACAGGTCCCTTGTACCATTGTGTAAGCCTTGTGCAGAGCAGCACAAAATTCCCTGTCTGTGTCCCCACCATCCCCACACTACAACCCAACCCTGAACCTTAGTCAGATGCTAGTGTCCCTCCCTCTGCTCCCAGGGAGGGGAATGGCCTCAGCTCAAGAGATGCACTCACCCATAGGCATGGTGTGGAGGGGATGTGCATGGGGAGGATTTTGGAGAGGTGTGGGGAACACCAAAAGATTGGCCTTAAACACAGTGGTGGAGTGCACTGGTCTGCATTCAACACGTGCAGGCACTGGTGAGACAAAGGGGAAGGCAACTCAAGAGTGCAAAGCAAAACAGCTCAAAGTAGGCCAGCAGCAAAAAAAGGAACAAGGGCAAAGTCAACTCATGGAGATGTTCCCTGTGACTTGCATGTGACCAAAAAACCAAGATGGGACAAGGGCTGAGGAGGACCACCCCTGAAGGCATATGCCTTGGCAATCACCACAGTCCCATGCACTGGGGCTCAGGATTGTTTGACTGCTGGGAGAGCTGGTCCATGGGCAGGCTGGCCAGGCTATGGGCACTGCTGGGGGAACACCCACCACCCACAATCCACTGTTCGAGTGCCGGCTGGGAGCTGGCACCCTGCACACACCTCTCCCCACTGTTGGCCACCCCGGGCACACGTGGGTCAATCTACACTCATCCTGGTGGCCGTAACTCACCCCGTGCTGCCCTGGCAGCCTCGAGAACAGACAGAGGATGCCAATGGGACCTGGCCAGCACCCAGCAACAGACACTGCCCAGCCAGAGCCACATGTACCTGGGGGTCTGCAAGGCCTCCCATTCTTCCTCATCCCTGGCTGCAGCCCTCCAGCTCCCGCTCCCCTCGGCAGCTCTGTGGTTGCTACGGAAGGACCGTTGCCAGGAGATGAGGTGCTGGATCTGCTGGATCCCCGCGGTGGGCATCCTGCCCAGCCCTGCCGGCTGGTGGCAGCAGGCAGCCCGCTCGCAGCCATTGGGGAGCGTGGCAGCCCTGGCTGGGCTGGCAGGAACCAGTGCAGTAAGTGCCGCCCGGCACAGAGCCCACAGGCACACCTGGCAACACCTGGAGGGAGAGGGAGCTGGAAATGGGAATGACCCGCTGTGTGGCAGGCATGATGCCTGGGACTTGTCAGCCCTGTGGCATCATCCCCCAGAGGTCAGGAAAAAGCCATGGCCAGCTCGGTGATGGTCATGTGCACAGCTGCGTGACACCTTCCTCAGCCAAACCAGACCGGGTCTCACAGAAGCCTTGCAAGGTTGCGGTTTGTAAAGGCAGGTATCCACCATCCTGCCAAACCTCTGTCTTTACTTGGTGATGCCAGAGCTGCTGTGCAGCCCCTCTGTGGGAAATCACACTCCTTTCTCTGACCAGATGCCACTTCTGGGTTCACGTTGGTGGTGACAGGGCTGTCCTGTTGGATGGCCCTGGAAAAGACCCCAATACAAGTGATGGGGAGAGACCAAGGTGATTGAAAACAGATCCTGTTTGATCCCCAGAGCTGGTTTGGGACCCAGTTTGGGTTACCAGGAAGTGCTGTATTTTTTCCCCATGAGGTCAGCATTGGACTATCCTGGCCTGGTGCAGCATAGAAGTGCCCCAGCAGGCACTAAGAGGGAAAAGAGAAGATACAAGATAAGCGGAGGAGGCAGGACAGCCCTTCCTGTCCAGTTTGCTGCCAGGTGACTAACACTATGCCCTGATCTTCCAGCAGCTGGATAAGTTCCACACCAAAACAGAGTGTTATGAAACCTGAAATCCCGCCTATTTCTAAAGAAAAATCCAAGCAGAAAGGACATCTGACTCTGCCTTCAAGCACACAGGCTCCAGGCACCCAAAGGCCCTTTTGAGGGAGCTATGGGCTTTCCTTTCTCTCTAACAGGTCATTTTTTAGCATTTTTTAAAATCCCATTCTTGCCATTTCTTAAGAGAAAGAACATGCAGCTCCACACTGGTGAGCAGGATGTGCTGCAGTCCTGGTCCCCAGCTGCCAGCCACCCCCCATGGCCCATTGCAACCTCTTTGCTTCCCCCACAGCCTTGAGGGGAGTGTCTCTGCAGCAGGCCCAGTGCTGGTGCTTACTCCCCTCTGGTCTCACACCACCTGTGGCCCCTCTGGAAGGAGATGTAGGAAAATGACAGACTTAGGTTCCACCTCAACATGAAGAGGAACTTCTTTACTGTGAGTGTGACAGATCCTGGAACAGGCTGCCCAGAGAGGCTGTGAAGTCTCCTTCTCTGAAGACTTTAAAGACCCACCTGGATCTGTTCCTGTGTGGGCTTCCCTGGGTGACCCTGTTTTGGCAGGGGGGCTGGATTCGATCATCTCTAGAGATCCTTTCCAACCCCCACTGTTCTATGATTCTATGATTCATAGGCCTCCATCAAGTCACTCATTTACTCTACTCAGGTCATCACCCCGCTCTGGGTTCCTGTCTTGCCATGTGCAAACAGATAAGAACAACTGTCCCCGTTTCACAGAGGGGAAACTGAGGCTCACCCAGCACACCCATGCTGCAACTCAGTGTCCAACTTCTCAGCAACCTCTCTGCCCCCTCTGGTTGAGTAATTCAACCATCACCCCAGGAAGCCAGAAAGCTCTGATTCAGTCTGTGATATGGCAAGAGACAGGATAAACCAAATCTACTAGAATACTGATCCTAACATGCAATTGTTGAGCCCATCAACACTGGGTTTATGAGCCTCCTTGTTGTCTCCCCATCAGGCCCTTTGAAGATGAGCACACCTGCAGTTCATGGTAGAGCAGAGGCAAGAGCAAACTTGGGAAGCTGAGGAAATCCCAGGGTTCTGCAACAGAAAAGGATATGAGTGGTTACCTACACCCAGAGAGCAACCTGGATGGAGGACACCCGCTGACCTCTGCAAGCTGCAGACCCTTCGTGCTTTGGGAACACCACACCCTTAGATGAGCTCTTGTCCCCAGCCCTGGCATGGGAGCTCCAGTCTGTTGAGCTGTGGGATGTCCAAGTGTCTGCAGCCTGATGGCAGTCAGCTCGGCACACAGCTTTGGTTTGGAAACTGGGGTACAGCCACCCACCAGGTACAGCTGGAGCATCTCCCGAGGGAAAGCCACCATTCTGAGCTGCAGATTATATGAATAACTTGAAAAGGACCACATCTGACACGGTCACCCTTTAGATTAAAAAAAATATCATTCTGGGTCATTTATTTCCTTTTTTTTCTGAGACATTCTGGACAGGACAGGCAGGCAGCTGTGCTGGGCTCATGTGCCCTGCAGACATCTGTGAACAGGGCCAGTGCAGCTATCACCAGCTGACTCCCTGCATAATAATCACAGCTCCCTGCACCAGCTCCTAGGAGTTACCATCCTGCAAGAGCCCACAGGTCAGTGGGAACTGCAGCTGTGGGAGCCAGGGGCATCCTGGACACACTGGGCAGAAAAGAACTGGCTGAGCTGAAGCTCAGAGAGCAGAGGTGTGGGATTTGGGGGGGGACTCTGTGGTCTCACCACACACACAGCTTCTTACAGGGCGCAGACCCTCTCCAAACCTGCAGCACTGACGACTGCAGTCCAGGGAACAACCTCTCTCTGCAGCGCGGGGTGAGGAGGACTTGCCCTCTGTACAAATCGCAGCACGTAACCCCTCACATCCAGCCTGCTGCAGGGGTTCAGTGAGATGAGTCTCTTGGGGTCCTTGGCATAGTTTCAGCAGAGCAACTCTCATCAACACTGGGCTGCAGCTCAGGTTTACCCTCTCAGGGTCATGGCAGAAGGGCTCCCTGGTAGGGCTGCTGCCCAGGTCTTTGACATTTCCTTAGCTCCATCAAGACCTCAGGATCTTGTTGTGGAGCCAACTCTATCACTCAGGGAAATCTGCCCCTGGTGCCTGGGGGCTCAGACTTTACCCTACTGTTCTTCTGTCATCTCATGCCTTGAACATAGGACATCTGCTCCTGAGCATGATGCTGGTGTGAACCAAATGCCTCCCAACATGATAACCCTCTTCCTGAGAATCTCAGAATAATTACGGTTGGAAAGGACATCCTAAATCACTGAGTCCAACCATATCTAATAAAACAAAAAACAAAAACAACATACCAAAACACCACACCAAACACAGTCCCCTCTTAGAGCATGTCCTGAAACACCTTGTCGAGGCAGGAGATCAGCTAGGTATGAAGTGAGGCCCTCCACCAAGCCACAGAAGAGCTTCAAAGGCATTGTAATATTAATAGAGAGCCATGGAGACATACACTGTGCTTGGTCCCAAAGAAAAAGCAAAGAACAAGACAGCAAGGAATTATTGGAAGTGGTTCTGGGGTCAGCACGGACAGGGTAGGGACAAATCCCACAGTTTCCCCAGGGTGATCCTGCTCTGGCAGGGGGGTTGGAATTGATCTCCAGAGCTCCCTTCCAACCCCTAATATTCTGTGATTCAACTGAGACAAACCTGAGATGTGAACTCCTCACAGGAGAAGGAAATTAAAATCCACCAAAGCCCTTTTACCCTGAATTTATAGCAGATGTGTCTCAAATCCACCCCCAACACTACCTGCAGAACCAGGATTCACAGCTACAACTTACACTGCCACACACCTCCTCTCATAAGCAATTCTTCAAGTCCTCCTTTCTCTGCTATAGCTAAAGCACCTTATATCTTTCCTTCAGGAGAAAAAAACCAACAAACCGAATCAAAAGAGTAAAGAAAAATCCCACAAAAAAACCCAGCAGCAAATACTTTTTAT
>JAOEGS010102713.1:0-10639 GCA_025447755.1 Corythornis vintsioides
CCACCTCCCTGGGGAGCCTGTGCCACTGATCCACCACCCTCAAGGGAAACAACTTCTTCCTCAGATCCAGTCTAAATGTCCTCTTCTCTCATTTAAACCCATTACCCCTCATCCTTTCACTGCAGGCCCTTGGAAACAGCCCCTCTCCAGCCTTCCTGCAGCCCCTTCAGGCACTGGAAGGTGCTCTAAGATCTCCCCAGAGCCTTCTCTTCTCCAGGCTGAATAACCCCAGCTCCTTCAGCCTGTCCTATAGTAGCCTATAAACGAGCTTTGATTTCCTATAAGATTTGTCTTTTTCCTATAGGCATTTGTCTCTGTGATTACTCTTTATTAAGTTGCTCTTGATTAGAGGACAGCAATTTTCTTCTAGTTTAGGAATCTGGAAGATGGCAAGTATTTTCCTGGGATTCTTTGGATGAGGGAAGAAGCTTTCAACCCATAGTACCTCAGCTCAGCATAACTGATTTTCCTAGAGTAGCTTAGAGATGCCAGTGAAATTAAAAAATGTGGCAAGTTTGGTGAATTCCTAAAATTGGACCAAGCAATGCTGCAAGTGAATCTGGAAGAAATGAGATATATTAAATTCTTACAAAATTTTAAGAAATTAAATCTCTTAGAAAGACAGGAAGAAAAAAAGAGGGAGAAAGAAAGAGAACACATTTGTGCCTAATTTCAGAACCTTCACTTTCAGAAAGTCATCATGTCATGAGAAGAGCGCCCAGACACACAAATCAGACTAGACAAAACCATGAAACACACAACCAATTGTAGCAGGTTCATAATGAAAGTAGGAAGGCAACAGGATTTTCTGTCACTCAGTGGACTTAATTACAGATTAATCAAAAAAGATTATCACAATGTTTGCCTGGCCATGAGTCCTAAATCATGTCTCATTTTTAGGAAAGCACCATAGTGTAAAATGTCAAACTAATATCCCAGAATCTCAATTTGTGTTTTATTTCCAGCCACTACTAATATGGTGAAAAGGTTTTAATTAGAAAAGTAATTAACTCTTCCTGGTCAAGGTTCCAACCTAGAAAACACATATTAATTTCAGAAAACCTGAAATGAAAACCAACCAATTAAAATGACGTTTATAATTATTAGTCTGATGACCTAGAGCACTGGGATTCATATCTAATTTTGATAAAATAGAAGAAAAACATTGTAGCATAAAATGAAGCATTTCTACTGATTTTCTTCAATCCTTCTTTTTCTCCCTTTCTCCTTATATTTTGCTTCAAAAATTTAACTTCTCTAAATATCTTTTAAAGATACTCTGCTAAGTGTACAAATCAAACTCCTTTCCATGCTGTTGCAGCAGTCTGTCTGTGATTTGTCTCTGTGGACATACTAAGATCTTCACACATAGATTCCAGAAGATGGACTTTTTCTTCACAACAACAAGCTGGCTGGTTGTAGAGATAACTATCAGCTCTTGTGACTTACTTTGCTGTTTCTTACTGTAAAAGATGCAAAACAGCAGAAAAGTCCAGTTCTTACCAGAAGGAAACTCAAGAACAGAGAGAGTTATGGATTGCATATATGGAAGTTCTATTTAGAACTGAATTTGTTAATTTTAAATGTCCCAAAGCTACAGTTGACATTACTTTCTTCTGCTGGACCTAACAACCTTTAATTTCTTACATGCTCTTGTATGTCTGCTGCAGATCAGAGAGCTTTTCTTCCAAAATTGTTTCTCAGGCTTGTGTGAAGTTTTAACTTTCATAAACAGTCTTTTCAAATAGCAGCTTGTCACATGATATGTCATAGATACCAACCAAGGGTTTGTTTTTTTTTTCCTTTTTCTTCTCCTAAATGAGAACAGCCTCTTATAAACTACTTCAAAGAAGTCTTCTCAAGTCCTTTTTTTTTTTTTTTTTTTTTTTTTTTAAATCAGTTGACCTACTATTCTGTTTCCTCACTTCAGAAAATTAACTGAGATGTTTGAAAATTGAAGAGTTTGGACTAATAGAAAATTTTCTTTTTGAAAATAATCATGTATTTAAAGACTCCTGACTTTTTAGTTTCAATGAGCCCTTAAATCTCTCAACTATGGTGAAGATCTGTTTACAAAGGGGTGAAGGCTACAGAAAATTTAGTCGTTTTTGAAAACTACAAAACTAATGAAAACCCAATCTCAATCCAACACAGTATTTAGGATACAGTTAATTTTAATCTCATGGGTTGGTGTAGGAAAGCTGAGGTGATGCTTGATATTCATGTCTCAAAGCTAATGTGTTTAAGTGCTTTTTAAAATGACTGCTGAGGGAGTAATGGCTAGAGATTAAGCACAGGGGCTAGCTACATGCAGCAAGGGGAGCTTCTCCCCAGACACTCATCTACTGGATTGAAGAATCCATCTTTTAGTGATCTCTTAACCTCTTTGTTTAATATGCCACCAACTACTGCTGATTTGACATAGCACTACTTCTAAACATGTAGTGTCACTTCAGTGGATATTTTTTGGTGGATTTTTTTTCTTTTGACAGTACAGTTGACTGAAACTAAAGATTTACTGGTTTAAAAAATAATGTTCCATTTGAAGAGCCAAGCATACAAAGTTATGAGATGCCAGAATTTATGCTGCCCATCCATCTATTTGGCATCATATATGTGCCAGTCTTTGATAACACTACTGTATTCTTCCCCTGTTCCCAGCTTCATTTAGTATAGAAGGGCATGCTTAGAGAATCCCAACATCTGTTCACTACTTTGTTACTTATCTAGTGGTTACACCATGGCATAAATGCAGAATTATTCCTTTCCTTGTGATCCTTTCTACATCATTCCTAACTACAGCACCCAAATAAATGAATCATAAACTTTAATGATTGTATCTCTGCTACAAGATGAAATGCATCTTATCTCTGTTTACCATCCATGGAAGTGGAATAAAATCCATCTCTGAAGGTCTTGTGGGGAAAAGATTTCAGAACTGGAGATGGAATTTGGAGCCCAATTCAGTGCTCGTTCTCCTAAAACAAACCACTTTCCTCTGGGAACTGCTGAGCAGCCTTGGCTCTTGCTTCGTAGCTCTAAGTATTCATAATACCCATCAAAATTCACTAAAACAGCTCTACCTGATTGATGGACTGGCACACTGCTGCCCAACTGAATGTAGGATGGACAAATTTTGTCTGCAGTGAGATTTGGGCATGTATCATAAATCCAGCTCCTGACTTGTTTGAAACTTCTTGGGGCTTAAGGTTGTAAAGTTGCTTCCCCTTTCTCCATCTGTGTATGACTGAAATGAACCAGCTTGTTAAATGACAAGCATGGGAAATACTGGTGGGCAAATGAACATGCAGACCATGAAGACACATAGGCTCTCTTTCCTTGGCAAACCAGAAGAAACATCTATTTCCTATAAAGAATCTTCAACAAGAGTTTCTAGCTCTGAGAAGACAAAAATATCTACAGCTAGATGAAGAGACTTTGCTCTTTCAGCCACCTTTACATGAATGCTGTTCATATATTTGCAGGGATAATAGCAGTATAAAATTATTGGGTAAGTAAATAAAAGTAAAGATTTTTCCTTCATCTCTCATGTCATTAAACTAGACAACAGATTGCTGAAGTTTTTCAGTCACCAAAAATTTACATAAATTAATTTGAAAAAAATCAAAGCAATTGAGAAACTCAAAGTTCTACATTTTAATACCAGTGCTTGCTATCACATTGGGTTTTTTTAGATGTTCTGAGAATATATGCATAAATTATAATAATTTAATTCAGTTAAACTTGTTAAAGATAAAATCTCCTATGATCATCTCTGTATGATAAATGTGAATCTTCATTTTTAAGGTGAATTCATTCATAAGGTGAATCTTCATTTTTTGCTAAAAGGCCTTCTTCAGTAGGCCTGAAGTGCCTATTTTTCAAAGGAATTTCAGAAAATAGACCCATTTCCCAGACTTGTCTAGACTGGAGTAATAGCTCAGACAGATAATTAGTGAAACCTTCATTATTTTGGAAGCAGATAATTTTATTTTTTTTTCTGTGGTATATGCCTCAGAGATTTTTCAGAAAAGACTTCAAAAATTAAAACTAGATCATATGTGCTTTGATTTTCAGGAATTTTGAGTAACTCTAATGGTTGCATACAAGGAAACTATCCTTTAGCAAAGATTGGCAATGCACTAGAACAATTCTGTGAAAGCCATAAAAAAAAGGGAACCTTCTATCTGGACCTTCTCCCAGTTCTTAATTGACTAGCAGGTCCATTTTCTATCTATCTCATGGTATGCTCAGTGTTCTTCCAAATAGCTCATTATGATTAAAACATGCCAATGAATTATCATAGAACTTGATTTGATTTGATATGCTTCTTGTGCCAATAGATTTTGCTGAAAGTTTGGATGAAAACTCATCATCTCTGCCTATCTACGACCATAATACAACTGCATTGTTCATTTTACATCCTCATCCAGTGAGAACTCTGAACAGCTGTGAGAATTACAATTTTGGCACTTTTGGTATCTACTACAGTATTCTAAACAGCCCCAAAATTAAATACTTAAATTGATGGGTTTTTCAAGTCATGTAGCTCATGTATAAAGACTGGCTCTAGAGAATGTGGCATATGTGTAGCATATAATTAAATCTCTTTAATGACACCCACAGAGCTCTCAGTGAAGAAGCACCTCACAGCATTGGAAATATTTGTAGTTACAAGGGGAAATTACTTCTATTGTAACTGCCAAAAACTTGCAGCCTACGTGCACATAGAGAAGACATCAAGGAAAGCACTTCTACTCTATCAAGTTCAAAATAGTCCTGGTTTGAGTTAGAACTAATTCTGTTCATTGATTTTACTTTTCAGCTCAGTATTTTCTAAGTTATAGCACTTTCTAAAGTTAATGACATATTTTTACAGACAATATTGGCTTCTAAAAGTGATAACACTTCATGTTTTTAGTCACTACCAAGGATTGGTATGGAGAAAGGCTCATGTTTATACTTGCTCCTGTGCAGACTGAAGTAATTGCTAAATCTTGTGTCACACTGGGGGTGTAGTAAGAGATTGCACCTGAAGGGAGGAGTGAACAGGACAGGCAACCCTAAATTGACCAGCAAGATATTCCATCTCATATGTCATATTCAGCAAAAAGCAGAGGGATCACCATGGCCAAGTTCTCTTCTTCAATGACTGGCATCCAAGGGTGACTTTGTTCTGCCTTCAATCCCAAGTGCTCTGTTTCTGAATCCAGCTCCTGAATCTGCTTCTTATCTGTCACTGGAACTTCTCCAGTGCCTGTTCCACAGAATCAGTGGTCATGGTGACATAATTGCTATCAGGGATGCTGAGTCCATATTGATTTTGTATATATTTATATATATATTTCACTTTATTATTGTTTTCATTAAAGATGTTTTAAAGTTTTGTGTTCCAACCTCTAATTTTTTTTTGCCATATTGCCTTTCTCTTCCCCTTTGGGAGAGAGAGGGGTTAATTTATCTAGTGCCTGCCCAGCCCTAAAACTTGACAATCTAAACAAGACCAATGGACAAACCAGTCAGAATTATAGAATGATTCCGACATAAAGCTTATTATCTATTAATTTGTTTTGTTTTGTATTTCACAAATGAAAACTCACTGTTAACTGAATTTGGATCATGGACATAATATTAAAAAAGGAGTTCTAAAAAGAAAATATTTTGAAAGACTTAGAGAGCATATTATTTGGAGATAGATTGTACAATAGACATGGAAACATTTAAAACCATTTCCACACAGTGTGACATGCTGCTAGGCTGTTATTTCATGACAGCTCTCCCTACTTGCAGTGAAACAAATCCATTCTACAGCTAATGAATAAGATGTGGTTCTCCTTTTTGCCTCTCATTTCTGCTAGAAAGGACTAGTAGGACTAGGAATGACTTCTCTTGTTGAATTACAAACCTTGCTTGATGTATTCTTGCTTGCTTGACAATAAGTTTCTTGAACAGTGGGGTTGCTGTGAAATGTAATGAGCAGACTGTGCAGACATGAAGCTTCATGCCAGAGAATCTAATTTCTTTATATAATAATTCATTTCTACTCCACAAGCTTTTACTTGTACACCATGTTTCTCAGCTTTGTCTCCCTTAAATTAAAAAGAAGCCTGCAGCGATGTATTCCTATTTAATAATGATCTCAGTAAGATGAGTCTCATAAAGTATAAGAAGTCTATAGAGAGCATAAATATTTCACACATTCCATTTTGCATAATCACAGAATAGTAGGTGTTGGAAGGGACCTCTGGAGATCATCTAGTCCAACCCCCCTGCTAAAGCAGGTTTGCCTAGAGCAGGTTGCACAGGATCATGTCCAGGCAGGTTTTGAATGTTTCCAGAGGAACTCCACAGCCTCTCTGGGCAGCCTGTTCCAGTGCTCTGTAACCCTCACAGTAAAGACATTTTTCCTTATGTTTAGGTGGAACTTCCTACATTCCAGTTTGTGTCTGTTGCCCTTTTTCCTGTCACTGGGCATCACTGTAAAGAGCCTGGTCCTATTCTCTTGACACCCACCCTTCAGATATTTATAAGCATTCATAAGATCCCATCTCAGTTTTCTCCAGGCTAAACAGACCTAGTTCTCTCCTCATAAAAAGAGATGGTCTGGCCCTCTAATCATCTTCATGCCCCTCCAGGTGCAGGATCCTTCACTTGCCATTGTTGAATTTCACTAAATTCCCTCTGGCCAACACTCCAGCCTGTCCAGGTCTTGCTGAGCAGCAGCACAGCTTTCCAGTGTGTCAGCCACTCCTTCCAGGTTCACATCATCAGCAAACCTGCTGAGGGTGCTCTCCATCCCTTCAACCAGGGGACTGATTAATATTTTCAATAAGATGACCTAGTACTGACCCCTGAGGAACTCCACTAGCTGCAGGCCTCTAACTAGACTGCACCACTGATCACCACTTTGACACCTGTCATTCAACCAGTTCTCAACACACCTCACTGCTCACTCATCTAACCCACAATTCCCCAGCTTCCCTATGAGGAGGTCATGTGAGACAGTGTCAAAAGCCTTGCTAAAACCAAGGTAGAAAACATCCACTGCTCTCCTTTCCTCTACCCAGCTAGTCACAGCACCACAGAAATCTTTTAGATTGGTTAAGCAGAATTCCTTCTTGGTGAATCCACGCTGACTACTCCTGATAACCTTTTTTTCTTCCACATGCTTAGAGATGACCTCCAAAATGAGGTCACCTTTCCAGGGATAGATGTGAAAATAACTGTCCTGTAATTTCCAAGGCCCTTCTTCATCCCTTCTTGAAGACTAGAGTGACAGTGGCTTTCCTCCAGTCCTCAGGCACCTCCCCTGTTCTCCATGACCTTTTGAAGATGATGGAAAGTGGCTTAGCAATTACATCAGCCAGCTCTCTCAGCAGTTTTTAGATGCATCCCATCAGAGCCCAAGGATTTGTGGCTGTCCAGTGTCTAAATGATCTCTGACATAATTGTCATCAACTAAGGGAGACCCTTCCTTCAGACTTTGTCCCTTACCTCTAGGATCTGGGATTCATGATTGCATTCATTCCTATTGCATCCTTACATACTCATTACTATTACATTCTTCCCAAGCAGCCAGTTCCTTTTTCCACTTACTGTATCTTCCTTCTTATGTTTGAGTTTTTCCAGAAGCCCCTTGTTCATCCATGGAGGTTTCTTTCCTCCTTTACTAGATACTTTTTTTTTTTTAGACATTGGGATGCACTAATCTTCAGCTTGAAGGAAGTGGTGCTGGAGTATTAAATAGGCCTCTTGAGGTCCCCTCCCTTCCTAACCAATGGGATTCATCCAAGTAGGTGTTTGAAGAGATCAATCCACTACTTGGTGTCTGGCTGCCCCTTTCATTTAACTGGTAAAAAGGAAGATAGATAACCTGGGTACCAGTATTTTCACCCCCAGGTCTTTATACTTCTCCTTGATCCTACCCAGGTTCTGTCTCAAAGCATCACTCATGCCTACATGGAAAAGTAAGTGTGATTAAGTAGTGAGTCCTCTTGACAAATTGTGGCACCCTTCAGAAGGGTCTCAGTTCTTAGCTCCTGGGAGGCAGCAGTTTTGTTGGCGAGGTTAGTTATCTGTAAAACTAATCACATTTCTTTATAGTACTTGTTAGAAGATGTAATTATTTGAATTAATCAATTCCCCTCAGTTTCTAGAGAGTGATAATCCTTGATCTTAATTTAAAAGTGGTTATGCCACAATTTCCACCAGCATCATGAAAAAGAAAATCATGACTAATTGCAGAGGAACAAATAATTATTTATATGGCTCCAGGCCACTGATCCCCCAAGGGTTTTTTTTACCCTTTCTGAGGGTGCCAGACTTTCATTGCTGACTGGGTTATATTAATTATTCATTCTCAGGATCTCATTTTTTCCAGTATTATAACATCTTTGCACTATGACCAGACTTGCAGAAGCGCCTGTGACATATCTAATTATCATGTTATTATAGCACATTATAATTTCATTACCTGTGCTCAAAGTTTATGTGCACATGTCCAAGTGTTGAGCTGCACTCAGGTGCCAGGTGAAGAGAGCCATAACACTATAAATTATTTTCCATATTAGAACTGTCAGACAATAACAATTTTTCAAATATTTAAAACAGGTGAAAGCAAACTTGTGCCTAAGCATTATGAATAGAAATTGTAATATGTGTCTCCCATATCTTGTTCATTTTTTTCTCCTTAAGAAAAAAAAATGTTTGTGCAAAAGCTATTGTAACAGTAATCACACACCAGTTTTCTCCCATCTTGTATCCTGAATGTATTATGACAGTTTAACTTTTTTTTTAGTCTGTTTTGAGATACTTTGAGTTCAGATTCTATTTCCTACTTATTGTCAGGGCACACAAAGGCATATCCCCACTCACATAACAAAAAAAAAAAGACACGAGGTGTCCAGATAAAAGATTCTTCTTTTATGATGGACTGCAGCAAAGCTAACACATCAGCAAAACCAACACATCTATAGCTTCCTATTGTACACATCAGACAAGTGTCAATTGTGCTTTGTTTTTTCACCCTTCACATTTAGTACTTTATTTACACAACAGTAATGTTTTTGGAGAATGTTGCAAACATTTCTGATTACTATTGAAGATCTTTTCTAAGCTATTATTCTGCCTTCCTTACCTGCCTACATTATTTGCTATGGCTTAAAATGAGACAAGGTTTCCTTATGCAAGGCCAGACACTGGTGTGCTAAACAGATCTTGGTATAGAAGTATTTGAACAAAGCATTTGACTTCTTAATGTGTCCTGGTTTGGACAGATATTATCTTAAATTTAGCAATGTAAGACCAGAAGGCTTACAAGGAGACAAGAATTTTATTATATATATATTTATAGAACATAAACAGCAATGTGAAACGGTAAATGTTGAACTCCCCCTTTGCCACAGCCAAGGAAAGGAAAGGAGGTTTTCTTTTCACACAAAGAATAGAAACAAATATCCTTCAAAGATGAGAACCAACAATCTAGATCAGGATTATACCTTTGCTAACTTGGTGAATAAAATTGCATACTTCTTATTGCGAGAATAAATATTTGAACATTTTAATTTTAAATTCTATCCTGGACTCTGAGGATATGTCAAAAGTATTTCGTGAAGAGAATAAGGAAACAGTGTATGACAGGAACTTCAAAGCAAAAGAGGGAGCTAAGACACATCAAGAAACATACCAGATAAATTGATCATAGAATCATAGATTGTTAGGGGTTGGAAGGGACCTTGAAAGATCATCTAGTCCAACCCACCTGCCAGAGCAGGGTCACCACACCAAGTCACCCAGGAACAGATCCAGGTGGGGCTGGAATGTCTCCAGAGCAGGAGACTCCACAACCTCCCTGGGCAGCCCCTGCCAGCCTCTGGCACCCTCACTGGGAAAAAATTCCTTCTCATGTTTACACAAAAATTCCTATGCCTCAGCTTCCACCCATTGCCCCTTGTCCTGTCATCAGGCATCACTGTGAAGAGTCTGGCTCCTTCCTCCTGTCACTCGCCCTTTATATATTTATAAATATTGATGAAGTCCCCCCCTCAGTCTCCTTTTCTCCAGGCTAAAGAGCCCCAGCTCTCTCAGCCTCCCCTCATGAAGGAGATGCTTCATTCCCTTAATCATCTTTGTGGCTTTGCACTGGATTCTCTCAAGCAATTCTATGTCCCTCTTGAACTGGGGAGCCCAGATCTGGACACAATGTTCCAGATGCAGCCTTACAAGGGCAGAGTAGAAAGGCAGGAGAGTTTCTCTCAACCTGCTAGTCACACCCCATTTAATACACCTGACCCTCCTGGCCACAAGAGCACAGTGCTGGCTCATGGACAGCCTCCCATCAACTAGGACCCCCAGGTTTTTTTCCCCTTCACTGTCCTCCAGCAGGTCAGTCCCCAGCCTATCCTGATACCTTGGGCTGTTCTTTCATAGGTTCATAGATATTAGGGGTTGGAAGGGACCTAGAAGATCACCTAGTCCAACCCTCCTGCCAGAGCAAGTCACCCAGGAACAGATCCAGGCGGGTCTTAATGGTCTCAGAGATGGAGACTCCACAACTTCCCTGAGCAGCCTGTTCCAGAGCTCTGTCACCCTCACTGAGAAAAAGTTCTTCCTTGTGTTGACCCTGAACCTCTTGTGCTCC
>JAOEGS010102714.1:0-10635 GCA_025447755.1 Corythornis vintsioides
CTGCTGCCCACGCTGCTCCTGAGCCAGCCCAGGATCCTGGGGGCTTCTTGTCCCCCTGGGCACACCCTGGCTCATGTCCAGCCGGGTGGCACCAGCAATCCCAGGGCCTTTTCTGCTGGGCGCTTTCCAGCCCCTGCTCCCCCAGCCAGTGGGATGCACTCTCCCACTGTGAGCTGGATGGCCAGGAGGTATTTTGGTTCAGCATCAGTTACCCCCTTAGTCATGAGCTTTCCCCATTGGCAGGCTTTTGTTACCATGCATTGCAGATTACAGGGAAATGATTTAAGAGTTTGTTTCTGTTTGGAATTTCTTCATTTCCCGATGTCCTCCCACCAGTTTGCAAGGTGTGGAGTAACACCCAGTAATGGTTTTTGTTTTACATCTTCAGAAAAAGTCCCTGGAGTCCATAAACTCGAGGCTCCAGCTGGTTATGAAAAGTGGGAAATATGTGCTGGGATACAAACAGACCCTGAAGATGATTCGTCAGGGCAAAGCCAAGCTGGTCATCCTGGCCAACAACTGCCCTGCCTTGAGGTGAGCAGGAGTGGGGAACAACACTTCTTAAAACTAAACAGGGTTGGTTGGCTTGTTTTCTGCAAGTACAACTGAATGTGTTAATTGCTCAGGGGAATTATTTATGCAGAGTGCTGTGAAATGAGAGGGATGGGTTTTTGGTGTGTGATGTGTTCAGGTCTGCGTGTGTCCAACTGCCTCCCACCTTTTCTCTCTGTACAATTCAGAGTTGGCAGCAGCAGAGATGCTGGAAGCTCTTCACACTCTGCAGCTTCCTCACACTGTCCTCGTGCAGCTTCTGGGCCCTTTCTTGTTTTCAGGGGGTATGGATAGATGCAGGAAGATGGAAATGTGGAAAAGCAAAATGAGCTGCTTGAGAAATGGCAGGAGTGAGAGGAGAGAGTGAGTGGGGATCCCACAGGTGCCTGAGGAACAGTACTGACCCCTGGAGCCTCCTGGTGAGGGGCAGAAGGGAGCAGAGCCTGGCATTTCTAACCAACACCACCCAGGTTGCTTTCACAGCTAGGCCTGAGTTAGTGCCCTGCCACTGGGCATTGGCATGAACAGCTATTGGTGCACTGCCAGCTTAGCTCTGCAGCCCTGAGCCCCCTTCCTTCCTGTAGAGATGAGTGTGTGAGAGCAGCCCCAGAGCCCTGCCCTCCAGCAGAGGCTGAGGTGCTGTCCTTCGGGATGCGGCCGGGAGCGGATCCCCGTGGGGAGGAGAACGAGCTTGGGGAGCAGCTCCATGGGAGTGCAGCTGCTCTGGCTGTGCTGCAGTGGAGCAGAGCTGTTTGCCAGCTGAGCTGACAGCTGGCTCTGGAATTGCAGGAAGTCAGAGATCGAGTACTATGCCATGCTGGCCAAGACTGGGGTGCACCACTACAGCGGGAACAACATCGAGCTGGGCACCGCCTGCGGGAAGTACTACCGGGTGTGCACGCTGGCCATCATCGACCCAGGTGGGCTCTGCTCCCCCTCCTCCACCTCTCCCAGGGATTCTGACCTGCCCTGCTTCCCACACTGCTACAGGGGAAAAAGCCAACAAGTCATTTGAAACCCTGTATTAGAATCCCAGCAATGTCTGGGTGGGAAGGGAGCTCCAGAGCTCACCCAGCCCAACCCCTGCTGAGAGCAGGGACATCTGCAGCTAGAGCAGGGTGCTCAGAGCCTCCTCCAGCCCCACCTGGAATGGCTCCAGGGATGGGGCCTCCACCACCTCCCTGGGCAACCTGCTCCAGTGGCCACCACTCTGCTGGGAAAGAACTTCTGCCTTAGTTCTCATCTCCATCCACTCCTTGCTCATTTAAACCATTGCCCCTTGGCCTTTCACTCCAGGCCTTTGGAAACAGCCCCTCTGCAGGCTTTGGATCAGCTCCCTTCAGGCACTGGCAGGTGCTCTAAGGTCTCCTGGAGCCTTCTCTTCTCCAGACTGGACAATCCCAGCTCCCTCAGCCTGTCCTGGGAGCAGAGCTGTTCCAGCCCCTGAGCATCTCTGTGGCCTCCTCTGGCCCCTCTCCATCAGCTCCATGTCCCTCCTGTGCTGAGGGCTGCAGAGCTGGACACAGGGCTCCAGGGGAGCTCTGCCCAGAGCAGAGCAGGGCAGCAGAATCCCCTCTCTCCATCTGCTGCCCACACTGCTCCTGCTGCAGCCCATTCTCTCTGTCATTTCAGAGAGAAATGTACCTGTTGTGTGTGTTGACCAAAACACAGGTGTTTGAATGGTTTCTGCAACACCTCCCACCAAACGCTCCCCGAGCAACACCAGTTGGAATGAATGGACAGACAAACCTGCTGGTATCTAAATCCTGGTTGTCCATGCCATTTCCCTGGGGGCTGCTTTGGGGCTGCCTTGGGGCAGGAGCTGCAGCCAGGCGAATATTCTCGCTGTCCTGGGCTCTGTGGCCAGGGCAGGCTAAACATTCGCTACAGCAGCACTGGCACGTGTCCTCCAGGGCTGGGGGCTGCTCCAGCACTGGCTCTGCAAATGCCAGTCACAGATCCATGCAGCAGGAAGAACACAGCCTGTGGACCAGCAAAACCACCAGCAGCTTTCTATCCAGCCATCCAAGTCACTGTTTCTTCCTAGACAGGCTTCCTCTTGCTCTCAAGTGTGTTTGGTTTGGGGTTTGTGGGTCCTTTTGTAACTCTCTGTTTTTGTTTTCCAGGTGACTCTGACATCATCAGGAGCATGCCAGAGCAAACCAGTGAGAAGTAAATGCTCTGAGGGTGTTTGTTTCTCCAATAAAACTGGTTTCAGACCCTTTTTAAGAAAAATCTATATTATACCTTTGCTGGTTTTAGGGAACAAACTATATAAACGAAGATTTATTTCCACTGCTCTGTTTCCTGTTCTGTTAGAAACAACCTTCCCTGGACACAACTTGCCTGTTCTTTCAAGATCCCCAACTTCCAGAGAAGGATAAGTGGAGGAAGACTTGACCATGGCAAGCTTGGTGGCACTTCCCAACAGGCCAGGGCTTCCTTAGATTGGTTTTGGAGTGCTAATGCCAGACCAAGGCAGTGGGAGGTTCTCAGATTGGTTTTGGAGTGCTAATGCCAGACTGAGTGTGAGGTTTGCTAGGAAATCTGGGATGATGGGAGAGGATCCCAGACTTACACTAAAAAAAATCACAGTTTTTACTAAGTTAATCACAAAGTACCAATGCAAATTATCTCCTCTGTCTTTCCTTCCAAGAGAGTATCTTAAAAGGCAAATAGGGGAGCAAGGTGTGACATGGGACTTATTTTCAGTAAGAAAATTATTACTCCTCACTGCATTCATGGGTTTCAGAGGCTCACTCAATGCTGGCCAGGGACAGACAGAAGTTCCCTGGCCTGCATGTGGTAATGGGGGGGGGGAAAAAAGCACTTGAAGCTTTGGATTGTTAATAATCCAGTAGAATTCCCACTTTGCACATTCATTTTAGCTTTGTGTTGAAGCTGTGATTAGAAATTTGTATTTTTGCTTCTGAGTGATTGTGGTGTGAAGAATAGAAGTGCAGGTTGCTATGAATGTTGTCCCACTTCCCTAGTTTTATATATAGCTGTAAATACAGAACTAGATACCTGTAACACACCTTCAAACCCTAGCAGAGTGAATGCAGGAGGGGAATCTAGAGAAGGAAGCCAAATAAATTCATCCAGAGCATGGAGGTTTCACTTCAAAAAATAACAGCATTTTATTACTTTGCATAGCTTTTCATTCTTTAGTTCTGCTTAATTATTTTTTTGCTAGGTATATCATATATATAAAATTTTCACCATTTCTTTTCTCAATGCAACTCAGGACACACACTATATAGATGCAGAGGTCCAAAATTTCCCCTTCAGACACCAGGATGTGTTCTTTTCCTTGGCCCCAGCTAGCTCAGACAGGCTGGTATGTATAAATACACAGTATTCATTTGACAGGGTGCTCAGGACTTTAGCCTGTTTTCCAAGTCTTCCATTCTCTTTGTCATTTCTTCCAGTAGACAGAAGTTAAGGAAAGAGAGTTGCAGGTAGGAGTGTGACTAGAAAACCAGCAGCAGCTGCCTGGCTGCTTTGGGCCACAGACCTGCTCTGGTTTCTCCTGTTACCTTCTGACTCCAGGATTTCTGGTGTTGCCTTGCTCTGCTTCCTCAGCTGGGAGCTGTGTAGATCCTTAGTGATCAGGACACCCAGACATGGAGCTCAGGCTGTGCCTTGTTCAAAAGGCCAGTCCTGACAACTCTCCCTTTGCCTCTGCCTCAAAGGCAAGCTCCAGATCCCAGTTAATGCTGTTTAAAGAAAAGTTTTACTTCATCAAATGGAAAACTAACAGACTCTGAGGCTGTACAGAGCTCCACAGTGCAGGGAGACTGCTGCTGATCCTTCCTCCTGCCCTGGGCAGCTGTAGTGGGGGACACTGCTCTGCACACCCAGGCTCTTCAGGCAGTTGGGAGTGCAGCACAACAACCCCCTGGGGCTCCTGAGTGCCAGGAGTAGGCTGGATAGGGACTACAGAAGGCTGGAGCCTGAGGAAGCTGAAAGAAAGAGGGCCTGGCATCTAGAGAGGACTGAAGGCACTGAACCCACCTTAAAAGGTGAGTTGCTGCACTCCACTCTGCTTTTTCCCAGTGTTTGAAGATCTTACAGAAGGAAAGAGGGTGAAGTGGGTGTATAAAGGAGGATCTTCAACAAGGGGCTGGTAGGAATTGCTCAGGGTAGGCAGACAAACTGAATTCAGCCTCTTGAGTTTGGCCAGAACAACTGCCCCCCCTCCCTGTCCCACTGCCAGCAGGACAAACTGCTCCTGGGGGACCAACCTGCCCCTGCCCAGGCTTCATGTCTGGCAATCCCTCAGCAGAAGGGGCTCCTCTGTGCCTGCTGATGGCATCTGAGCTGCTCTCTCTGCAGCATCAGTTTCTGAAGTGCACAGAGGCATCTACTGAAAGGAAAAGGTAGTTGGATGCAAACCATCAATGGGACTGGCCTCTCAGTTGATAGCCTTTAACTGGAGCTAGTTTTGTAGCCAGCTCTGCCCCCAGATCCTGGGATGGGGACTGGCCAGGAGTCTTCTGCAGTTGTGGAGAACTAGAGTATCCCTCAGTCCCTGAGCCACTCTTCAGGCAAGGAAGAGGGGTGAGGTTTGGAATGGAGAGGAAACTGGACCTTCCTCTGTTCAGAACAGTGTTCCCCAGTGCTCTGAGGAACTGCTTGCCACTGTTCCTAGCAGAATACACAGGTCTCCAGCTCAGTGTCAACAACTTTCCCATCACCCTGCATCCTTCTCAGACTCTAAATAGGGTTGCTTGCTGAAACTGAAAAGCAAAACCACCTTTTGCTAAGCTCTTGTTCCTCAGGCTGCAGAACTGTGCTCCCCATCTGCTGTCTCCTGAGATGGGGATGTCCCCAGGGCCACTGCACCCCAGTCCTCTCAACTCCTCTTCACCTGGAGTATTAATTTAAATGACTTGCCCCACCTGGTGCTTCCCCAGAAGGGAACATCTGTGTTCTCACTTCTGCAGCCAGGGAGGGCTGTTCCAACACTACCTGAAGAAAGAGCCCAGAGCAAGTGTATGAATTGGAGCAGTCACTGCTGTCCCTGAAGGTGTTTCTTTACTGCTGGGGATTCCTAAAAGTTAAGATCCTTGTGTATATTTTGGTCCTTTCTGTGGAGGGGCAGATTTCAAGTCCTGCAAGCCCTGCCTCTTGGAGAGGAGCACTAGTAGTGGTTCAGAGGCCACTTTGGCCCCATGCACTTCAGTGTCCTTTACCCTGCCCCCTGTGCCTGCAGTGTCAGACCCAACAGCTCTGGAAGGATATATCTCTGGGTGAGTTTCCTCACTTCACTGGTTGCATAGTTCTGGAATGTCACCAGGTTCTCACATTTGCACTCATCTTTATCTTTGGAGGCTTTGGCTGGAAAACAGAAACAGTCACAGGGCAAATGCTGAATGAAGTGAATGAGGGAGGAAATCACAAAGCCTTATGAATAAAAACCTACTGATACAGCTCCCTGTTCTAAAAACAGGCCAACACCCAAGGGAATGCTCTGGGAAAGGCTGACAAGTAGCACACAACACTTAGGCCTGCTGCAAAGAGCAGTCTGGATGACTAAAGCAAGGGAACCTGATTACCTGTTGTTCTTGTTGAGTGGGTGTGACTGTCCTCAAAAAGGTACTTGTGGTGCACTGCAATATTGGGGCAGGCAATGACATCTGTGATGGCTACTGAGGCTGAGTCAGGTCCTGTAGGAAACCCCCCAAAAGTCTAAAAACCAAACCCACTTCACTTCATTAGAGAGTAATTCTATTTTTTTTTTTTTCTCTCTCTGCTGACATGCACTGGGTTGTTTTAATTAGTAATAATCTCACTGATTGCAGTGAGGCTCAGTGGTGGGCAGAAGGAAGGAGCCAAGCTGCCAGGCTGCATTCACTGTGTGCAGGGTTTCAGCTGGGGCTGCAGGACAAGGGAAAGTGGGAAATGTTCCTGGGAGAAACACAAGGGACTGGGAGCTGAACAAGCAGAGTGTTGAAATCCAAGTTGTGGATGGTGCAAGAAGCAGGCAGCCATGCATCTGGTGCAGTAAATCCAGAGGGTTTTTTGTACACAGCAGGTAGGAAAGGGAGTGGGATGACCAGTTCTCCCAGGGGGATTGTTAAGCTGCATGAAGAGGCAAGGTAGCAGTGATCTGGGGAGCCAGCAGGACACTGAGATCAAACAGCCAACCTGAAGGCTGTGGAGCAGTCTTGGGAAGCCTCCCAGCTGATGGGTCCTGCTGGTGAGCTGGCTCTTTCAAGGCTGATGTGGAAAGAAATTGCCAAAGGAAGTCAGGTCACAACAGGAGCAACAAAAAGTGCAGAACCAGAGCTGTTTCTTACCAGTCACTCCAGAGCTGCTCTCTGTCCCTCAGGGACACGTGGAGAATGCCTCACACCCGTGCAGTTCAGGAGAGCTCCAGCCTTGATGGGAACTCCAGGACCCTCCCTTCAGCTCAGACTACCAGAGGAACTCTTCCCAAAGCAGCAGAGCAGTCTGGAAGGACAGCACCCTGCTTTTGGCCCTCTAGGGAAAATCTCTGCTCCTTTCATTGCCACCATTGGGTCCTGGGGGTGAAAAACTTCTTGGAGAAGGAAGAGATTTGCTCTTCTTTGATTGTCTATCATGGGAAGCACTGGTGCAGGAGGTGGCACTCAGGAGAGAAGGCTGCAGCAGGGTTCAGCTGATGCACTGCAGTTCCACGCAGAAACACAAGCTTCTGTTTCATGAAGCACAGCCTTTAAAATGGAGGAATTTATTCCAGCCTCCATAGTCCTTTTTTTTTTAGTCTAAGGGTGTTTGGGGAGAAAGAAAAACTTCTTTTCTGTGTGGGTCAAGGGTCTGTGTGTGCACTACTCCTCTCTTACCGCCAGAGAGGGATGTCGAGGCAACAACAACAGAGGCAAGTTGTTAAGATCTGACTTCAGTCTGATCAGAACCCCAATATTTCTGTGTGGGAAGAACACAGAGTTTGGAGAAGAGTTCAGGGCAGAGAGGTGTGGGGTGAGATTGCAAGTTAAGGAGTCAACTGGGAAGAAGGATGATGAGATTTCCACACTGGCCTGGTATGGACAAGTAATGATGGTTCAGATGTAAGGGACTGGAGACTGATGGATACTCTGGTACTGGTGTGGTAGAAGGTCTCCAGTTTGGGATGGGAAGTGGGCATTTCAGAAACCCCTCTTCTGCCTGGGGGCCAAAGATTTGTGATCTCTTCAGCTCTGAGAAGCTGTGAGTAAGCAGGTTGCTGACCCTGAGTGTCCTAGTGCAGTGAACAGAAATAAACCACCTGGGGAACTATGCTAAAGCTGGGTGGATTTTTCTTTTCAGTGATGTGTTTTGTCACAAAATCTGAGTGTTTTGTCAGGAGAAGCCTGTGAGAAAGGCTCTTCAAGAGCATGTGTTCAAAGCAGTGACTCTGCAGCCTGTGAGGACAGAATGTGAACCAGCAGAGTGCTGTCATTTGAGCAGGGCTGGGGTCTTGTGACAAAAATAGTCTATGGCTGTGGACTTGAGACTCCCATCATGCACATGCTCAGAGCAGGGGGAAGAGGGAATCCTGATGGGGGAGTGTTCTGTAGGACAGTGCTGCAGTCAGCTGAGAAATGAGCAGTGACCAAGGCAAGGAATGGGAATGTTCCAGCTGAATTCCTCTGGAAGATGCACAAGAACTCTTCTACTAGTAGTCATCAAGAAGAACTAGCAGCTACTCTACAAGGCTGATGCTTTCTTGAAGAATAAATGGCAGAAGCCTTATCCCACAAGAGATTTGAAGGGGTTCTGCTTTACTGGGAAACATGCAGCCCACCCACAGCTGGGACTGGGGATGAGAGGCTCTGACAGTGGAGTCCAGGAGGGTCAGAGGGTCTCTCCCTGCCCTCATAAGCTGGAGCCTCACTAAGGACCAATACTGGAGTAAAAATGAAATTAATTCTGGGGCAAAGGAGGGGAAAAAATCAGGTTGTAAACCTGAGGAAGGAAAAAAAAACCCCAACAAACAAAAAATTCCCAAACTTCCAGCTTGCATAACAGATTGGGAGGCAGAGTTTGTGGTGGAGTGAGTTGATGAGCAATAGGGAGTCCTGGAGTGTCCAGCAAAACAAGGCTGGGGCAATCCTCAGGTCACGGGTGTGAGGCATTGCCTGGTGAGAAGAGCAGGAGGACAGGAGCTGGGAGCTCCCAGTTCTGCCCAGTTACAAGCTCTGGTCTGGAAACTGCCACACAGAGGCAGGATTGACTTATTTTTCAGAGGGTAAGTAATGTAGTTAAGAGGAAATCAACCCAAGGTTGCTAAACACTGCTGTGGGCACCCAAACTGAGCTCTGGGATTTGCTAATGAGGGGGAATTACTCTGCAGGCTGCCAGACAGAGTTGGCTCTGGCATCTCCCCAGGCTTTGAAGATGACACTGTCAGCAGCAGATTTTCTGTCTTAATAGGAGAGGTAATTGAACAGTCTTGTTTTCATCTTATCAAGGGTATTTTGTACTTCAGAAAGATGAAACCAGGATTTCCTGGGAAAGACACAAAGAATATACAACTAGGAAACATCCTCAGGTTCTTTTGAAGATTCTCCCTTGAGAATGAGGAAAAATGCACTGGTGCTTGCCAGCCAATTTTACACAGTGATGCTAAAGCAGAAAATAATTATTTACATTAAATTGCAAGAACAAAAATAAATAAAGCCAGTGAAAATTAAATCAGCTGGCTCACTTTTAGTGGTATGATTAATATTATTCACAGCAATGTTTCTGATTTTGCTTCAGGTACCCATTTGAAAGCACAAATAATAGTGAGCCCTGGGACTTGTCCCAGTTCCCATTCCCCCTTTCCAGTTGCAAACCTTCAGCTGGGAAGGTTTCTATGAGGCTGTTTGTACCAGGGTGAGGAGGGATCCTTTCTGGAACAAACCTTCCACCTCTGTGGAGCAAAACTTGGCCCTGCTGTGGAACTGAGCTCTACACTCTGCATCTCTGGGTGTATGTCCCATGAATTATTCAGAACAGGTCTTGGTGATTTGTTTTGCTGTGGTTTAGGTTTCTGCCACTGGTCTTAAGAGGATTTTTTTATTCTCATTAAGACATTCCAAGTTTCTGATGATATTCTCACATTCCTAATGAAGCAGATCATGCTCCTAGGGCAGGGTGGGGCTGACTTGTCTGTGGAGAAAGAAAGGGATTCTTTTGTGCACACAAGTGCACATCTTATGCACCCTTTCTGGCAATCAGCTGAAGACTATCACTGTGTGAGGAATGTGTGTCCTCCATCTATCACTAGGTAAAGGGCAGAAAGCTTTCCATGGCTGACTTGTGCCTTACACCAGTGAGCTGTGGCCTGCACTATGACACTAGATGTCCTTTTAGGCCTGCAAAAAAATCTGTAGTATTAATTCCTCTTCTATCCCAGTAAAAGAGGAGTGAGTAGTGGTACCTTCACATATCTGGGCTCTCAGCTCTTCACTTATGTCCTCCAGAGCTGTGAAATCCTCAGCATAGAAGAGATGTTTATATGAGGGCTCAGAAGCAATCTCCAGCAGCTCTTCCTCAATGGCTTTTCCTATTCCAATGGCATAGATAATGATACCTGGAATCAGCAGAAAATGCACACAGTTATTCCCATCAGCAGTTCTAAACCCTTGCTCCTGCATGAAAGGAAAAGATGAGCATTAGTCCTTTTAGAGAGAGAGGAAGGGAGAAGCCAAGCAATGCTTGTAACTTCAACAGTGGCTTTGAGTGTGCTGTAGCTACTGAGAGGTGCCTAGAAGCTCACTGCTTTGCTCTCAGTTAACAGGCTTTATGATCAAGAGATGACAGCTGCCTGGCACTGCTCACAAAACAGAGTCCAGACAGAGCACTGCAAAAGATCCCAGGGAAGCAGCCCTGCCAGCCTCACAGTGGCTCCTGACCTGTGTGTGCACCAGAGAGCTACTGGGCTGCAGGAAAACATACTGGAATGGGGCACAATCCTGACAGACAGCAGGGATGTTCTGAGCAAAACAGAAAGAGGGAGTGTTTCAGAACAGCAATGGGCCTTGGGGGCCAGGAGGCCAATGGGCTCCTGGGGGGCATCAGGAGGAGAGTGTCCAGCAGATCCAGGGAGGTTCTGCTCCCCCTCTGCTCTGC
>JAOEGS010102716.1:0-10610 GCA_025447755.1 Corythornis vintsioides
ACTTTTTGCTTTAAGCAATTTTTTTTTTACTCTGAGCAAACTTTTCACTCTGAGTAAATTTTTTATTCTAAGTAAATTCTTTTACTCGGAGCAATTTTTTTACTCCAAGGAAACTTTTTGCTTTAAGCAATTTTTTTCACTCTGAGCAAGTTTTTACACTGAGTAAATTCTTTAAGCCATTTTTTCTACTCAGAGAAATATTTTTTTACTCTAAGCAAACTTTTTACTTTAAGCAGAAATTTTTACTCTGAGCAATTTTATTTTTTTTACTCTAAGCCAATTATTTTTTTACTCCAAGCCCATTTTGCTTTAAAGCCATTTAATTTGAAACCTTAGATTTCATTGTGATGCTAATTTGAGATTTTTATGTGGATGCACGAAATTCAAAGTTGCAGAATCACAGATTCATTGAAGGGTTTGGGTTGGAAGGAACCTTAGAGACCCTCTTGTCCCATCCCCCACCACAGACAGGGACCCTTCCCCTTACACCAGGTCTCTCCCAGCCCCATCCACACGAAATTCCCCTAATTTAATTTCCATCCTGCAGTCACTCAGGACACCAAGACGACACCCCCCGGCTGCCCTCAGAACTGTGAAAATCAATTTATTTTTATTTATTTAGAAGATTTATTTCCAGCCTGACCTCGTTATTGGATTTCTTTCGCCCCCCTCATCCTTTGATTGATGGTTTTTAGGTACCACCTTCAACCCCCCCCTGCACGTGCACATGGCTCCCTGACTTTAGATGGAGATCCCTGCCACAGAATTAATGCAAATATCTGCAGCTCAGCAAGATAAATTTCAAGGCCTGACCTCAGGAACAATGTTGTGCTTATGGGAATTTTAAAAGGTTTTTTTTTTTTTGTGAGGGTATTTGTATTTTTTTTTTTCCTATTTTTTTTTCCCCCTCAAATGTTAGTAAATTACATTTTTTTTCTGTCTGAATAAAAAGTACATTTCTTCTGCATTTTCAGGTTCAAAGGTTAACACCTGATAGCCAGGGTGCAGCATTATCCTTTTTGTGTCCTCAGACAAAGAAATACAGGGTGGGGCAGAAGCCCCCACCCCCTACCCTGGCTTTTCTCCTTCATTAGCATCAAAGAAACGACCTTGCACCCTGGATATAATCCAGCCCTGGGACTGATGTATCAATAAGAGGGGCTGCAGGCCAGGAAATTTCCTGGTGTCCCTCTCTAAATGGAAAAAAAAAGGGAAAAAAAGTAAAAATAAAGGTGTATGAGGAATTCTATCCCTCTCTAATTGAAGAAAAAGGGGGGAAAAAGTAAAAATAAAGGTGTGTGAGGAATTCTATCCCTCTCTAATTGAAGAAAAAGGGGGGAAAAAGTAAAAATAAAGGTGTATGAGGAATTCTATCCCTCTCTAATTGAAGAAAAAGGGAAAAAAATAAAAATAAAGGTGTGTGAGGAAATCTATCTGGATATTCCCCCTCATTTTTCACAACTTCACAAGGAGAGAAGCTTGGGGAAGCTGAAGAAGACTCAGCAACAAGACAGCCTGAAACCCCTGGGCTGCTCCACACCTACCCTGAGTTGTCCTGTGTGATGGTGCCCAGGGGAGCAGCTCTCACATCAACCTGTGTGATGGTGCCCAGGGGAGCAGCTCTGCAGCAGGAGGGAGCCCAGGAGCTGCTGGAGAGGCCAGTGGAGGCTCTGGAGATGCTGAGGGGCTGGAGCAGCTCTGTGCCCAGGACTGGCTGAGCTCCACAGAGCCCTGTGGAGACATCTTCGCATCCAGAGAGTCAAGATCCCCGGTGCTCAACGGAAGCGCGTGAAAAAAAAAAAAAAAAAAAAAAAAAAAGAAGAATCCTCTCCCTCTTTTCTGAGGACTTGCCTTGGGCTTCCCTTCTGCAGCTGTTGCGACAGCACCGAGCGTTTTCTGTGCACGTCAGGTCTCCCAGGCTGCTGACTGAATAATCTGCCAGAAAAATCTGATTTTGTCAGAAACATGAAACGGTTCCTCTCGATTCCAGACTGCAGGGGAGACAATGAACTGAGCTGGAGCTGAAGCATCAATATTTCCTTCTATCACAGGATCACAGAAGGGTTTGGGTGGGAAGGGACCTGCAAGATCATCCCGTTCTGACCCCCCCTGCCATGGGTGGGGCACCTCCCCTTAGACCAAGTTGTTTTAAGCCCCATCCAGCTTGATCTTGGACACATCCCATGATGGAGCATCCACAGCGTCCCTGGGCAACCTGGGCCAGGGTCTCTCCATCCTCAGAGGGAAAAATTTCCTTTTCTTTCCAATCTCAATCTCCCCTCTCGCATTCAAAGCCATCACCCCTCATCCTGTCACCACCAGCCCTTGGTAAAAAAACCCTCCTCGGGTTTCTTGAAGCCCCCTTCAGATCCTGGAAGGCCTCCAGAAGGTCTCCCTGGAGCCTTCTCCAGGCTAAACAATCCCAACCCTCTCACCCTGGCCTTCTTCTTTCTCACCCAGCCTTGGATCATCTCTGTGGCCTCCTCTGGCCCCCTTCCAACAGGTCCTTGTCCTTCTGGTGTTGGGAGCTCCAGAGCTGCACGTAATGCTCTGATTGAGGTCCCCCCAGAACAGAGCAGAGGGGGAGGATCCCCCGCCTCAACCTGCTGCCCAGGCTGCTGGGGATGCCACCCTGGACGCAACTGGGGCTTTCTGGGCTGCACTCACCCATCCTTGGCTCATGTTGAGCTTTTCAACCACCAGCACCTCCCCAGTGTGAGCTCACAAGACTTCCCAAAGCTCCATTGGCTCCGGGGCTGCACCCCCTTCTTCCCCACCTTGCTCCCCCCCCTCAAGCCTCTCCAGTTTTATTGAAGCAAATCCTGGCTACTGCTGTTCTGCCCATTCCCACGGAGATACCGGGATCATCAAGGGGAGAAGAGGTTTCCACGAAGCTCCGCTGCCTCTGCTCCTTATCAGCAGTTACACAGGGTTGTTTTTTTTCCTGTCCTCCTCATTTTCCACCAATCATCTCATTTTTTTCTCAGCTGCAGCCCCTGGGAAAGCCATTTCCTAAAGACCTCCCCTCGACCAGCCACCGCACGGCTTTGGGACCTGCATAATATGAAAATTAATGGTTTTCTTGCTGGTTTGCTTTGATAGTTTGGATGAAAGCGAGAGCGAAGAGCGATAAGGGGTGAGGATGCACAGCACGTGGGAAACCTTAAAGCCTTGAACCTCTTCGACACCAGAACTGCCACCTCCAATTTTCAAAGGAGTTCAAGTTTCCTCCCAAATTCTGGGGTTGTTCTTTTTTTTTTGAGTTCACAATGGAAAAGAAAAAAAACAAACCCAAAAAACCCACTTCCGAAGATGTCAGTTTGTATTTCATGGGAGGAAGCTCTGGGTTTTTTTCCCATCTCCATACAGCAGACAGAGTGTGTTATTAAAGGGGGTTTTGTTACAGGATCCCAGGCTGCCCAGACAGGCTCTGGAGTCTCCTGCTCTGGAGACTTTCCGACCCCCCCTGGATCTGCTCCTGGTTGCCCTGCCCTGGGTGCTCCTGCTCTGCCAGGAGGTTGGACTCGAGGATCTCCAGGGGTCTCTCCCAAGGTGCCCTGCCCTGGGTGCCCCTGCCGGGGCAGGAGGTTGGACTCAAGAAGCTCCAGGAGTCCCTTCCAGCCCCCACCATTCTATGATTTCCACCTCTGCAGCAGGGAGGTGCCTTTGAACCCCAAAGAGCTGAGTTAAACCTCTGTTCCTCGCCCAATAAATAAAGCCCCAGGGACTTTGGTGGCTGCTTTTTGGGTCAATCTCCTTCCCCTGCTGCCTCGGGGGATGTTTAGATGAGCTGAGCGAGAACCTGGTCTCCAGGGGTCCCTTCCATCCCCTACGACGCTGTGATTCTGATTCTATGACAGGGCACTTCTATCTTGGCTGACACCATTTGCACAGGGATGCTCTGCAGAGGTGACAGGGACAAGCAACCCCAGGGTGTTACTAAAACCCCTTTTTTTTTCCCCATACATGTACAACAGAGCCCGACGCTCCCCCACTCAGCCTCAACCACCTGCCTTGTTCTCCCCGGGGAGGAGGTTTAAATGAGTTTCCACTTCTCAGCTATTTCTCCGCAGCAGAACAGAGCTGCCAAACGTCGTGTTTGCTGCTTCCCCTGCTCCCTTTGATATAAAAAAAAAACCCCAACTTTTCTGCCAGACACGACGCACCAACTCTCACCGGGTCCTCCAAGGCCACTGCAGCGCGGAGCGACGTCAGGTGTCTTCACAGCTCCCCGTGTCGAACGACTGCCCAAAGTCACCTTCCAATCCACGTTCAGCTCTGGAGAAGGATTTAATGGGGGTAGAAAATTTAAATATTAATGTTCGGGGCATAAACGTTGCCGGTGAACATGGAACTGCAGCTCCTTATTGCAGCCTGGGGACAATAAACCTGTGAAGAGTGGCAGAGCTCGGGTAATTTGGAGGGTTCTCACCATCGACAACAGCCTGGGTGAAGATGGAGGAGCTGCTGCTAGCAAAGCACCACAAATGGCACCACCCTGTACCAGTCGTCTGCTATTAAAGAGAATTTTGGGTCAGCAGGTACCATCTGATTCCTAAGGACAGAGGTGAGGGGCTCATCAAGCCAATGGGAGCAGGAGGCACAGGTAGGAGCAGCACAGGCAATACCCCAGGGAATGAAAACTCAACTCGATGGGGAAAAAAAAGCATCAAAAACCTGAGCTGCTGTTCAGCTCACCAGTTCTTATTGCTTTTCACCAACAAAAGGTCAGAGAACTAGGTCCTGTCACAGGGAGAGGTGTTTTTGGTCACGTACAGACCTCACCGCTGTCTGCTGGGCTAGAAGTAATAACACAAGATTAATCTCCTGGGGGGGGGTGGTGGTGGAAGGGGCTGGGTTGGGCACTTGGGGAATTTAATAGGGGAAAAGAAAAAGTTCAGTCTTAGTTTGGCTCTTGACAACTCGAGCGGAGAGGGGAAATGAGCAAAACTCCAGCTGTGAGACAAGGAACCTCTGTTGGTGCAAACATGGCAGAGAAGAAATAAAACTCAAAGGTTGGGCATAGAAGCGACTTTCCATTGCCACCTGAGCAGCCCTGGGAAGAATTATCCAGATTGGGACCTTAAAGATCATCCAGTTCCCACCCCCCTGCCAAGGGCAGGGAGACCTTCCGCTAGGTCAGGTTGCTCAGGAGCTCGGTGAAAAAGAGTGGTGGCAAGTGGGATCAATGGACTTCATGTACCTACCTTCTCTCCTTGAGAGAAAAATAAAAAGAGGAAAAAAAAGAAGGAAAAAAAAAGGATCGTTGAGAGGTTGACATGGTAACCAACCGCAGTGGGATGTGTGTGTGGCACTCCACAAAAACACAGGCCCTGTCGAGGCAGCGAGACGCTATCGCCCGCGGCAGCGGCGGGGCAGGGTCACCACAGCTCACCCAGGGCGGGTCACCCCAGAACAGATCCAAAGTGGGGGTTGGAAAGTCTCCAGAGCAGATTCCACAGCCTCTCTGGGCAGCCTGGGCTGGGCTCTGCCACCCTCACCCCAGAGAAGTTGTTCCCAGCAGAGGCTGCGCGCCCAGGACGGGCTGAGGGACCCGGGGCTGTTCAGCTGGAAGAGCAACCTCAGAGATCAGTGCTGATCAACATCTAAAGGTGTCAAGGGGATGGGGCCAGACTCTGGGCAGTAGTGCCCAGCCACAGGACAAGGGGCACCAACTGGAGCTCAGGAGGTTCTACCAGAGCAGGAGGAGAAAGTTCTTTGGTGTGAGGGTGTCAGAGCCTGTCCCAGGCTGCCCAGAGAGGTTGTGGAGTCTCCTGCTCTGGAGAGATTCCCAACCCCCCTGGACACTGCACTGCTGGGGTCCTTGCTCTGGGTGACCCTGCAGGGGGGTGGCACCAGGTGGTCCCCAGAGGTCCCTTCCAACCCCCACCACACTGGAAGCCACCTCATCTAACCCCACCCCTGTCAGAGCAGGGCCACCCAGGGCAGGCCATGCCAGGAACAGCAACAGCCCCAGGAAAAAAAAAAAGAGGAGTAGGGAATTCTCAGCAACAGACTCACCCAGCATCATTCTGCCTTGGCCATACAGCTTCAAGATCCCAGGACATCAGAATGTTAAACCAGAAACAGAAGGGATGAAGATGAGGAGCGGGTGACAAGATCAGGGACGTGCGCAGGAGCTTTAGAAGAATAAAAAACCCACCAGACTCCATCCTGGAGCCTGTAAGGTTGATCTGAAGAAGAGAAAGGTGCTCTGATCTGCCACGATGATTCACAGCAGGCAGGGAAGCCCCGATCCGAGACCCAACCACCTCTAGGAGGAGGTGTCACGATGCATTTCCAAAGAGCCACTCTCCTCCTGTCATTAGCTGGAGGAGAGAGCCCCCGAAGGCATGGCAACAAGTGCTGGAATTCAGCCTTTCCCCTGAAAGGACTCGGCTCTCTCCTCCCTCCCCAGCTTCAGAGTTACCAGACAATTGGCGATCACGGTGACAGTCGATGCCTGACGGAGAGTGGGCGCCGAGGGGCTGAGATAAACCTGTTATTCAGACCTGGCTGTTCAGTCTAGACAGGCGTCAGAAGAAGCCAGGGGATGCCCGACAGGCCGGGTCCTTCCTCAGCTCAGCTCAGCTCAGCCAAACGTCCCCCGAGGCGGCAGGAGAAGGAGATTGACCCAAAAAGCAGCCACCAAAGTCCCTGGGGCTTTCTTTCGTGGGTGAGGAACCAGTTCAAACCAGGTCTTTGAGGTTTAAAGACACCTCCGTGCTGCAGAGGTGGAAATCATAGAATGGTGGGGGCTGGA
The DNA here is from genome assembly GCA_025447755.1 of Corythornis vintsioides. NCBI lineage: Eukaryota > Metazoa > Chordata > Aves > Coraciiformes > Alcedinidae > Corythornis > Corythornis vintsioides. The sequence goes on from JAOEGS010102716.1 coordinate 6,764, forward strand.
AGGACCACCCTGGAGATCCTCAAGTCCAACCCCCTGCCCCAGAAGCATCACCCAGGGTGGGTCACCTTGGAAGAGACCCCTGGAGCTCCTTGAATCCAACCCCCTGCCTCAGCAGGGTCACCTAGGGCAAGGCACCTAGGAGCAGATCCAGAGGGGATTGGAAAGTCTCCAGAGCAGGAGACTCCAGAGCCCCTCTGGGCAGCCTGGGCCAGGCTCTGCCACCCTCACCCCAGAGCAGCTTCTCCTGCTGCTCAGGAGGAACTTCCCACATCAGTGGCCAGAAAAGGACAACAGAGCTGGGGAAGGGTCTGGAGAACGTGGAGCAACTGAGGGACCAGGGGTTGTTTAGCCTGGAGGAGGCTGAGGGTAGAAGTTCTCCCTCTCTACAGCCACCTGAAGGGCAGCTCAGAGAAATAAGGTTCTTCCTCATTTCAGACACCTCCAGATACCAGCAGATCAGTGTTTTCTTGATCAGATTCATGGACAAGCAGCGAGCAGGGAGGGGAAAGAGCTGGTGGTGCTCCCATCAGGCAGCAGCTGTAAGTCACAGAACCATCATCTCTGTTGGAAGGGACCTTTAAAGGTCAATTAGTGCAACCCCACCCCTGCAGGGAACAGGTTCACTGCAGCTAGAGCAGGTTGCTCAGAGCCCCGGCCAACCTCGCCTGGGATGGTGCCAGGGATGGGGCCAAATCCTGACTGCTGCAGGGCTGGAAATAACCACAGAGGTGACGCAGGGGTCAAAACCTCATTGCGAGAGCAACCTGAGCAGCCTCAAAGCTCCTGTTCAGCTTTGATACCTTTAAAGCCACCACAACAAAAGCTGGTTCAGATTCAACAGAGAGGCTGGTTGACAAAAAGGATCATAAAAAAATATATATATATCACAGAATCTTTCTGGTTGGCAGAGACCTCTGAGCTCACGGAGTCCAACCATCCCCCAGCACTGCCCAGGCACCACTGACCCCGGTCCCTCAGCACCACAGCTCCATGTGGGGCTTGGAATCCCCTCCAGGGGTCACGGGGACTCCACCCCTGCCCTGGGCAGCCTGGGACAGCCCTGCAGGGGAAGAAATTGTTCCTCAGCTCCAACCTCAACCTGCCCTGGGGCAACTGGAGGCTGGTTCCTCTTGCCCTGTCAGTTGTTACCTGTGAGCAGACACCAGCCCCTCTGGCTGCACCCTCCTGTCAGGAGCTGTCAGAGCCAGAAGGTCTCTCCTGAGCATCCTTTGCTCCAGGTCCCTCAGCTGCTCCTCCCCACACTCCTGCTCCAAACCCTTCCCCAGCTCCATTGTCCTACTTTGGACCTGCTCCAGCACCAAGATCAGCCGGGATTGCTCCTCAGCCTGCAGTCACCAAAGATTTCCAATCATAATAATAACAAAAAAAAAAAACCCAAATAACAAAACAACCAACCAGGAGCTACAAACCACACTCAGGTAGCAAGTTGTCTGTGAGATCCAGAAGTTCTGTTCTCACATCCACGCTCCGTTGTGTCTCAGAGTTTCTTCTGTTTTCTCCTCCTTGGCACGTTTCCTACCTGGAGGCTTTATGGCTCAGATGTTTGCTGTGCCTGCTGCCAAGGCCCTGGAGCTGCCACGCGCTCCCTTTTCCGCTCCAGACTCGGGGGGTGAGGCGGCCAAACAGCAGCGGCTGCTGGAGCTGGCAAGGAGCAGCTGCTGGCAGGCTGGTGGAGGTGGCCACAAGCACCTCCTGCTAAGAGCAGGGCACCTTCCCACGTTATTCCAGGAACTGGATCAGCGGGTGCCCTTCTTGCTCTACAATTATAGAATCACAGCGTGGTGGGAGCTTGGAAGGGACCTCTGGAGATCATCGAGTCCAACCCCCTGCCCCAGCAGGGTCACCCAGGGCAGGGCACTTTGGGAGGGACCCCTGGAGCTCATCGAGTCCAACCCCCTGCCCCAACACGTGCACCCAGGGCAGGGCACCTTGGGAGAGACCCCTGGAACTTCTTGAGTTCACCCCCCTGCCCTAGCAGGGTCACCCAGGAGCAGTTCCAGGGAGGGTTGGAAAGTCTCCAGAGCCCCTTTGGGAAAAACACTGAAAACCCCTCCTGAGTGCCCCCTCCAGGAAGCACCAACTCCAGCAAACACCAACCCAGGCAGCTCCTCACCCAACACAGCACAGAGCCCATGAGCAACGACCATCACAGAGCAACCCTAAACACCCTGGAGACCATCAGCTTCCAGAACAGGCCAGGAAGAAGAGTCCAATCAAGTTCCACTGCCCCTCCAAACCCCTCCCAGCTACTCCTTCCATCTCCCTGTGGGAACACGTGCCTCGGACACAGCACAGTTGTTGTCTGAGTCTGGGGTGCATGAGCTGTGGAAAATTACTGTTGGTTTGGGCAAACTTTGTGTCAAAAACAACTTACTTAGGAGTCGTAAGGATGAGGCTTTCAGGGGCATAGCTATGGAAATGGCGGCGTTTTAGGCAAACCAATCAAGATAAAGATGAGTACCGTGAACGGGAGTTAACAGCCAATCAACCTAATTGTAAAGGTGCGTCATCACGTGCCTGGATTTGTTCTGGAGTATAAATAAATTTGTTGCAGCCTAATAAAGTTGGAATTTAGCTTGCATCAAGCTGTCCCCGTCCCTTCCATCGCAGCATCTCCCCTTCCTCCAGCTGCCACCAGAATCGGAATTTCCACCTGAGGACCCGGGACACAACCCCCGGGGAGATGAGGATGTGGCAGCCAAACGTCACCTCATCCCTTCTTTCTGCTGCACCCAAAGAGCAGATCCAAGGGGGTGGAGACTGGCAACCAACCCCAGTCCCTCCTGCAGCTCCTTCTCCTCCCAGACCCCTCTGGAGAGACAAACTGGTTTGTGCTGCTCCTCAACAGGTAGCACGCTCATTTTCTCCGGCACTTGTCTCTGTTATCCCCGGCTGACATCATTTACTTTGTCAGGTCCTGCGGAGAGTGACGGAGTCAATGGAAATTGCTCTGGCGTTAATTACACCCGAGGTCCTCCATTCTTAACGAGGAGATTGGCCCGGAGTGCCAGACACGCCGCTAATTCCGCGGAACCTTTCCAAACTTGAGTGAAGTCCTTCAAAAGAGAGGGGTGGAGGGGGGTGGGAATCACCAGCCCTGGTCACGGCCAAGCTGCTGCCTCCCCAGAGCTGCGTTTCCAGCTGCTCAGCAGCAGCAAAGGAGGAGTTTCCAGGCCTGGGCTTCCTGGACAACACCTGGGGAGAAACCACCTCATGCCCGACACTCGCACCCAACTGAAGCCAAGACCAAACGTCCCCCAACCTCCAGTCCACCAAGATCAAGGGCAGAGTAATGAAAAGTACCCGAGCCTCGGGCTCATCCCATGTAAAATTCCCTGGCTGTGCTCAAATCCAGGCTGGATGGGACTCCAAGCAACCTGCTCTAGTGGGAGGTGCCCAGCCCATGGCAGGGGGGTTGGAACTGGATGATCTCGAAGGTCCCTCCCCGCCCCCCCAGCCTCCAAAACCATTCCGGGATTCTATAAATACAATGAATGCCTCTGAGAACCGGGAGATCTGGGAGGAGCAGGTCTCCAGGAGGAGATGGAAGCAGAGCCCCTTCGCTCCCACAGCCTGCAACACGGAAATTAAAAAATGATTTGCAGACAGAATTTAATCAGGTACAAGAAGTCATCTCCAAACAGAGCAGGACTCGGACCCACTTTTCTTCCACACACACCTGGGGACTTCACCGCTCAGCCCCGAGCCTTCCCGTGTCCTTATCATCGTCATCATCAATCCACTCATCAGGAGTAGATATTTCTTTTGCACTTTTTTTTCCACATGCAGTAGAGAATAGTATCCTCTTCACCGCAGTGAGCGAAGG
>JAOEGS010102717.1:0-10573 GCA_025447755.1 Corythornis vintsioides
TCAACTGTTCAGATGTCTCCAGACAGACAACAGACACCTTGATTGTCTTAACGACTTAGACTGTTTGAGTCAAAACACTATATGACCTGCGTGTCACAAAGGGGAATGATAACGCTGCTTAGTGGGCACCCAGCAGACAGGAAAGACTGACCCACTGCAAACTTCATCCTACACATCATATATAGGAAAGTCCATTTGTCTCTTAACTAACCAAGAATACCAATGAATGTCTGATTCACAATACATATTGAGGGAAAAACAGTTACTCTGTCTTCCAGGAATTTTGGAACTGAGCCTTTAATTCTGCACAGTTTCATTAAGAATATTTTTTTGTTATACATCAATATTATTATAATACTGAAGTCCAATACATTTATCTGACAGCAGTGATATTACAGGTTGTTCCTATAAGTTTGATGCAATGTTTAAGTCATGCTACTTACCAGCTGAACAAATTGTTTGTTAACCACCTCCTAGAAGTAGTGGATCAGCATGATATATACCAGCAATATGCAAAGATATCTCTCACCCCAGAACAGTTACATAATTAAGACAGATGATCAAATGTAGGCTAGACCATTCCTTGGAAATGCATAAGTCAAGGGAAACAGGTGATACTGCTAATGACATAACCATTTATGACAATAAACTTAATTGTCTATAAACTTGAAAATTTATAGCAAAACTACAATAGAAGTTCAGTCAGCACCTTTTTTTCAGTCAGCACCTTTTTATATATCACATCTTTATCTCCATCTTAACTTGGCAACACTCTGTTGTCTTTAACCACTTCAACTCTAGAAGTAATCTTTGAATGGATTAACAAATATCAATTTCATAAAGTCACTTTTTTTTTTTTTTTAACAAGGTACATAAGCCACATAACCTGCAAAAATATCAAACTTGATTACTGAATGCATGTATTTCCTCCTTTTTAGTTCTCAATGTTTGTTTGTTTTTTCTTAAAGCAGAGCTACTAATGTGCAGTCTTGAAATACAAGGCAAGTTTTTTTAAACGTAGTTCATTATTACACTTCAATGGAATGCTTTGTGTCTGCACATCCTGACTCCTGTCTCAACACAGAAGACTGCAAACGTCCACAGAAAACCAGAAGACTGATATAGAATCACAGAAGTGTTGGGAGCTGGAAGGTACCTCTAGAAATCTAGTCCAACCCACCCACCAAAGCAGGTTTGCCTAGAGCACATTATACAGGATTGCATCCAGTCAAGGTGTTAAAAGTCTCAAGAGGAGACTCCACAACCTCCCTGAGTCCCAGCTCTTTCAACCTTTCCTTGTAAGGGAGATGTTGCAGTCTCTCAATCATCTTAGTTGCCCTCTGTTGCTTATCTTTTAGTTGCTGGAGGAGGTGAAAGAGTTAGAAGAAATTAATTTCTTCACCAAGATGCCAAGAAGCCTTTATTTATTAATTTACAACTCTTTTTATAACCTTTTAACTTCCAGGCAATTGGGCAAGAAGCCAGCCACCCCCTGGGGTGATTGGCTGGGGTGTCACAACACCCATAGTCAAAACATCTTTCTACTGTTTTACAAAGAGCTGCCACCAAGGTCACAGCTAGTGGGAATCTTTGCGATTCCACAGGAAGGAAAATTCCATGCAGTAGTATATTAACATCCACAGTCCTCTGCTGGATTCTCTCCAGCAGTTCCCTGTCTCTTGAACTGGAGAGCACAGAACTGGACACACTACTGCAGATGTGGCCTCACTAAAGCAGAATAGAGGGGGAGGATGACCTCCCTTGACCTATTGGCCACACTCTTCTTAATGCACCCCAGGATACCATTTGGCCTTCTCAGTCACAAAGGGACATTTCTGGTTCATGGTTAACATATTGTCTACCAGGACTTCAAGATCCTTCTCTTTGGGGCTGCTTTATAACAGGTCTATCTCTAACCTATATTCTGTATGGGGCAGTTGCTCCCCATGTGCAGGATCCTACATTTGCCCTCTTTGAACCTCTCTTTTGCCCAAATCTCCAGCCTGTCTGGGTCATGCTGGATGGCAGCACACAGCCTTCTGACATGTCAACCACTTCTCCCAGTTTTGTATCATCAGCAAACTTGCTGAGGGTGCTCTCTATCCCTTCATCCAGGTCATTGATGCACATGTTAAATAAGACCACACCCAATATTGACCCTTAAGGAACACCACTGACCACAGTCCTCTAGTTTGACCCTGAACCACTGATCCTCTGAGTTCTGTCTCTCAAGAAGTTCTCAATCCATCTCACTATCCACTCATCTAACCCACATTTCATGAGCTTCCTTACAAAGATGCTATGGGACACAGTGTCAAAAGCCTTGCTGAAGTCCAAGTAGGCTTGATTGCTCTTCCCTCATCTGCCCAGACAGTAATTACGTCACAGAGGACTATCAGATTGGTCAAGCATTATTTCCCCTTCATCAATCCATGCTGACCTCTCCCAGTAACTTTCGTTTCTTCCACATATTTTGAGATGACATACAGAAAAGTCTTGTTCCACCACCTTTCCATGGAGGTGAAACTAACCAGTCTCCAGTGGATGCATTGATCTGAGTATTTCCATTCTGGACCCCACCCTCCAAATCCTTAATTTTAAAGTTTGTTTCACTAAATTGGACAGCCTGTTACCACAGATTTATCTTACTTTCTCCAGACAGATGTATCCCACCCACCCTAATGCATATTGAAGAATGTCTCATTGACATAAAATCCAAAGCCCTCTTCGCAGCACCAGTCACATAGCCAGAGTTTGTTGTGCATTATACTCTATTTACAACTACCCTCTTCCTCCAACTGGTAAGATTGAAGGAAAGATAACTTGTGGACCAGACATTTTTACCTGTATCCCCAGAGCTTGATTCCGCTCAGCTTCTGATTTGCTGTGTCGTTCATGCCCAAAGGAAAGAGTAACAGGAGATAGTAATCTATGCTTTGAATCTGTTTGTATGCCCTTTCAATATTGTCTATGACCTTAGCTCCTGGAGGGCAGCAGACCTCTCATGACTCTCTGTCAGGTCAACAGATGGTGCCTCAGTGCCCTTTAGCAGAGAGTCAAACATTATGTGCACTCGTCATTTCTCTTTTTTTCAGTGTTTACTGTGTGCTGCTTTTATGGTCAGTTCCTGCAGCCCCTGCTTGTAGGTGTCTGTGGTTAAAATCTCATACCTGTTTGTGGCTGTAATTGTGGAATGTGGAGACTGAAGGGGAATCTTGTCTTTGTGGGGCACTGGTATCTAAGGTGCCTCATTTGCAGTGGTGTTCTCAACAGCAAAGTGATTGAGAAACTCCATCTATCTTTTTCTCATCTCTACCAATACCATGCAGCCTCTCAATAGCTTGCAACTCTGCCACCTGATATAACAAATCATCTATCTGTGCACACCTTTCCTTTTCCCCGGGAGCAGGGTCTGGGCAATCCTTACAGCTGCTGCCTGGATTGAGATCTCCATCTCCTTTGGTACCAGCTCTGGGTGGATCCACCAGACACCACATGGACTTTGCCGGAAGAAGCAGTGATTTTAGTGCTGAGGCAACTACCCACTGCTTTGATTAGCACTTCCCCTCAGCCTTGGGCCTGTAAGGAGATTTCACGGCCCTGCCTACTGCTATGCCGCCCCAACTGCCACGGAGCCTCAGCGCCCTGATATCTCGTCACCAACCACCGTGTGCCGTGCCACTTGTGCTCCCTGGTCAGTGTCGGTTGGCAGTGAGAATGGCCATCGGTAGCGCTGCAGCCGCAAGATGACGGCCCTGAGCACAAGCAAGCCGCTCTCCCCGCTTCCAAAATCCCCAGAAGAGCTAAAAACAGACCCCTGTCGATTCTTTATTGTCATGATTTTCCGCACCCAGTGAGGACTGATTGCCCTGAAGCTGGTCCCTCGGCAAGTGAGCGCCCTCGTGTACGAGCTGCCATGCTCTTTACCTGCTCTGTGCACACCCTGGGTGACGCCCACACCACCTGTTTTCTCAGGACTCCCGAAGGGCTTTTCTTATGAGGGGAGAGGTCTTGTTTGGTATTGCTGCCAGTGCTGCCATTCTGCCCGGGGCCTCCTCAGCAGCAGGCCCGCAGGCTGCCGACCCCTGTCACAGCCAAGCCCCTTTCCTGGCTTTGAAAAGCCCTCGCAGAGCCCCCACCAGCCCTTTGTACACTCCCTTGTCCCGTGGCGGCCTGACCCACGCTGCAGTGGCGAGTGACACAGAAAGACTCAGATAGGCAAGTCCCAAAGTTTTAAAATTTCATTAAGGTCTTTCGCAATGATAGGTCTTGCCTAAATGCAAGTCAGTGCTGTTTCTGAGGCAAGTTTCTCACATTTTCTCTTAACATTTTTTGAATATTAATGCATCTTTATGTAGCATCCTATTGAAGTGCTCCCCGGAGACCTGGCACAAGTGTGTGTGCCAGTGACTACCCAGTCATGAACTGCAAGAAGGCTTCAGCTGGAAGATATAATGTAAATGTGAGACATTTTCTTCTGACTTAAGTAGCTGACTTAAGTAAGCACAGACAGTAAGATCCATTTTCTGGTGCCTTCTGCCAATCAGTCTCTCTGTGGGTTTCTGGGTGCTATTAGCATTATATTTGCAACACAGTTTATCATACTAATGAACAGCTCTTATTTAGTGTGCTTCTTAGAGCTAAGGCAGTATGATAAGTAAGGTTGCAGAAAACAAATAAAAAGCCCACAAACAAAAAAAAAAAAATAAAAAAAGATTTAGGTCAATACACTCCAAGTTTTAATTTCAAATTATCAAAAAAATACCTTTTATTCCATGTCTGAGGAGCAAAGCAACATTTCCTAACTTAATAGAAGTAAAGGTATCTATACAGAACATTACTGATATGGCATTAATATTGAGGATTTTAAGTGATTTAATTGCAGTGCTGAATTCAAAGAGAATTAGCTAAAAAATGTTAACCTTTTAAAAAGTACTAAAAAAAATCTAGTTCACAGTCACTTGAAATCACAGAAGTACACAAAGACCCAATATTGATACAGTTTTTAAATGGCCATGTTGTGTGTAGCATTATGTGTTGTGCTCTTAGAACATAAGAGAAAATGGTGTTGGAGAAATGAAGGATACCTACTGATTGTTTTATCAGACTTCATGACTTGCATGCTTATTCACTACTCTTCATGGAGAATTCGACGAAGTTTTATTACAAAACTCTTTCCAGGCATTTAACTATGCCTGGTACTCCAGTGTTAGGATAAATGTGAGTAAAAATATAGGTACTTTTGTAGTACCTGTGTTAACTCAAGCTCTTTTGTGCTACAGATATTTAGACGTTTTTATTAGGTCTGGCTCATTTAGCATGAAAATAGTGTATTTTTCCTTCTTGAAAATTTGAGTCACCTGCCATAGGACTGGATAAATAATTTCAGATGCCCATAAGAATAGTAAATGTTCAGTAAGAAAAAAGGGGGGGAAACGGAGACTTGACCTTTTTCCACTGTTTATTCAGTGATACTCTTTAACCTAACTTACCTGTTTAAATTCTACAGTTATTACTAAGAAATTACTAAAGAATCACCAGGAAATGGAAAACACAGAATTATATAAAAGGACAGAAGGAGTAGGTCTGCTTAACATTCTGAGGATTACGTCATCAATCAATTCTTTTTTTTTTTTTTTTTAACAAAAAGTCATGAGGTAAGAGGAAAATATCTGAATATTTGAGAACTCCTACTCATAGTAGTAGCTCTAATGGTTTGCAACACCAAACCACCTAGTTTCATAATTAAACGCTACAAAATATTCTTTTTGTTTGCTTACACAGAAAACCAAGAATTCAGGTAAGATTTCAGTAAGAGTTAAACATCTGGACATAGAAGCAGTCTTTATCTCCACACGCTATGGACAGAAGATGATAGAATATTCTAGATGATGGAATATTATCAGCCCACTGTTTCATGTCACTTCAACAGTTTTAATGCATCATGCTCTGCTGTCAGTGTAAACAGAAGATCTGTTCTGCCTCCATTTCCTCATTTAATGATGTTTTCCACCATCCTTCCCTTTCTGTGATGGCATGAATCTTTTTTTTTTTGGCCAAACATGTGAAAGTTAGCTGGACTGAAGTAACTTAAAGCCATGAGAGGATAAACTGTTCTCCTCTTAATGTGCTCTTCTTCCTTTGGTTTGGATAAACATTGAGGTGTGCAGATATAGGGAAAGGTCTGTGCAGAGGAAATCCTGTCAGTGGGGAAAAGATGAGGATTGTAATTTTTAGAAATAACCATAGCATTGACTTAAAGTGGTTATGAGACTATAACTAGATTATCTAATATTTTAAAGCAAAGTTAGTTTGTAGTATTTCCTTTCAGTCAAAAAAGAAAAAGTTTACTTTTGACATTTATTCCCATTTGATGGTCTGAAATCAAAAGTATAGTAAGTTTATAGACGTGAATCATTTAAAAAATAATTTTAATGTCAATATTTACAAAACTTTTAGCCATAGGAAGAAATTGTTCTTTGAAGTTCAATACAAACAAAAGCAATTCAAATCCCAAGCATTAAAATAGTATGTAAAAGCTTTCTAGTAATTTCAAAATTTTAAGTATACTTAAGTTTCCCTTCATCATATAAACAAACACAGAATAAACTGTTACATACCTGTTACATCACTGCAGTCCTCAGTTGTCTTACCGGTTTTGTTGCTTACCAACACCCTCACAGTACAAAGGAACACATGTTCATGCCAAACAGCTTCAGTTCATCTGTTAAGAATCTAGTGCAGAGGACAGCAGGCTAGCTTAAACCATGAAACTTAATTTGAAGACAGTATAACTTGCTGCCTTGCTTATTTAGACAACCCACTCTCACCTACTAAATGCATAGTGAGCTGGTTATTTATAAACTATGCACTAGCTGCTAGAAGAACATATACACTTGAGTCAAAAGACTTACAGTGTGTCATTTTGTTAGTTTAGTCACAGCTCAAAACAACCAAAATACCACTTAATCGTAAAGAATTAAGTTTGTCTATAGAAATATAAGAGAAAGGGGCTGGGAGAGGTGATCTTTTGCTTTACCCTAGATGTGAGGTTAACCATACCTCCCTTGAAAACAAGAGGAGTTATAGAATTGTAGGTTAGGTAATATCATATTATAAAAGGATTGTCATATTATAAAAGGACTGCTATATGCACAAGCATTAAAAAAAAAAAACACAAAAAGACACATCTACTGACCAAGGGAATGGACAAATTCAGATTCAGGAGCCTGATTGAAATGTAGCACCAAACCCGAGTAAGACCAAGCAACACTTCCTGATTGTCAGAAATGAAGCAAACAAAAAATAACAGAGCAGACATACTTGTCCACCGCTCCTCACTCTCACATCAGAAGAAAAATAAATTAGTATGATTTTTCATACTAAATACAGGTTAAATACTAAATTCAGAAATTAAGTACAAAAATATACAAATCAAGGTCTGAATGATTGGCGGACCCACCAATAATATTAAAACCTAATTGTTGGTTCCTCTCACTTTCTGGACCATGCTCATTCTCACTGTTTATTTAACTTTGTAGTTCAACTAAGGAAACCATTGCTTCACTCTAATGAGTTTTAAAACAACAACAACAAAACCCCATACTTATTATATTACACTCTATGGTATCTTATTACTTCATTAATGTTCTTAACTGGCGTAAAATTATATAAAAGCCACATATATTTTATACATTTCACTTTTTAAAGCACATTTTGGCACTCAGCAGATTACTTATCACAATCTATGTAAGTTTTCATGTGACTTTTACAGGAAACAGTGGAAGAAGTCACTAAATGTTCTGTGTATGTCAATACCAAAACCTGTTACTTTAATTCATTAGCACGTTTTTATTTCTGGTGAATTAAACCATAAATAATGTTTCCACTTTGAGTTATTTTGTTCTAATCTAACTTCTACATGGTGAAAATTTTGCCTTAAAATTTTAATTTCATCTGAGGGAATATTGTTTCTTACTGTATCACATTTGGAGCAGAAAGATCTTTCCCTAATACATGCTGGCAATGACATCAACTGATTCAAACTGATTTACAGAGTTGCCTGATTCTCAATAAATCAAAATATTTTCTCTGTTGACTTAATACAAGACTACAAAATAGCTATGCATAGGCTTTGCTGGTCTTTCAGTAAATGTAACCTTTGAAAAGAACTTTAAAAGGTACTTTATTCAATACAATTTCTGTGAGCACAAATAGAGCACAATTTCTCAGGGCAATGTCAAGTATTCATTGTAATACTCAGTATTTATTACTGAGGAAATAGGACAATCTCACCTTTGACAATTAATTCTCTTCTCGTCATGACATTAAGGATAATAAAAAAAATCCTATTCTTATTTCATATTATTTCACAGAAATTCATGCATACATACTACTTAAAGTTTACCACTGTCATGATAACTTTCTCCTGTCCTTCCTTCTTTCTGTCATGTTAAGAGAGGATTATTTTATATCAAAGGTTTCATCACAAAAGCATATTGAAAATGTACCCATCTTACTGGAAATAGCATAAGATTACCCAGAATGTGCTAATGAAACACAGATAGGCACAGGCACAAAGTGTCTAGTAGAAAATCTGAGGCATTTTTTTTGCAGCCACTATTGCATTTTTGGATGCTTGTTTGCAGCCATTCCATTATCTCTAGTTACATTGTAAAAAAAAAATCACTCATATTCCTATGGAGGTAAGAAAGATTTTCCTGAACAATTTTGTCATTGTGATCGATGGGACACTCTTTTTGAGAAACCTCATCTATGTGCAATACTGTTATAACTGTTGGGGACTCAATATGGTCCTGAAAATCCTGAACGTGCCTTAACACTTGTACCAAAATCATCAAATCCCAGTTTTATTACAGCAAGCTGGTCCAAACAGCATCTGGACTTGACTTGCCACTGTTCTTTCAAGTACCAATAGAAATAAATAGAAGCCAATTTGCAAAAGGAAAATACTTTTATAAAAAAGTACACAATATGAGACAGGTAACAGTTATAGCCAGTTACCTGACTGCCTTAGTCACTTTAGCAATTAAGGGGATCAAGATTATATGTTTCTTAACTTAACTTTACAATAAAGCATGCACTGACTAGAAATTAGTCCCTGTGAAGTATCAAGTCAGAAACCTAAATACTAAGATTCCGGTCCCCTTGAAAATCTGTTCATCCATTCATATTCTTTCAGATATGAAAATGAAGGTATTTTAGTCTCCATGTAGTCCTACACTGCACAGCAGTTCAAGAAAGTTACCTAACAGTGCCGCTGTAGAAGTGCTTTTTGTGATTTAAGTGCTATCCCTTCTTTTTCCAGTCTGTCTGTGATTTTCAATTGCCTAATGATAAGTCTTTGGTCCCAGGAGATTAGAAATTCACATATATGGAAAAAACACACTCTAGAACCAATGAGACTCTTTCCTGATGAAGGAAGGGAACTGTTGAGATGGCTCTGCAGGGCCAGATACAGCCCAGCATCCCTCCCTTCACCAGTTCAGCAGCATTGCATCCCTTTTCATTGTTTCTTCCATCCTAAAAAAACTACAAATGAAGTTTAGCTACTTAGAAAAGGGAAGGAAGATAAGAGATTAAAAAAAGGGAAAGAATGCAGAGGGTAGGTAAAAGTATTTGTTTATTCTGAAAAGTGTTTCCACTTGCTTCTGTAACAACAGACAACATGTACATCACCTGCATCAGAAGGATTAGGTTTTAAAAGTATAAATTTAAACAATAGTATAACATCTTTAGTAAAGAACTCAGATGTCTGGAAACAGATCAGATCTCTCTTGTAACAATAAAACTTTTGAAATTATGTTGTTCTTAATTCTTTCACATGAAGCAATCAAACATTTACAATTAATACTCATAGGTGCACATTCATTGTATATGGAGTCACTTAAGAGGTTCATAGAATCTTAGAATGTTTAGGGCTGGAAGGGACCTCCAAGGGTCATCCAGTCCAGCCCCCCTGAAGTGAGCAGGGACACCCTCAACTAGACTAGGCTGCTCAGAGCCTTGTCCAGACTCACCTGGAATATCTCCAGAGATGGTGCCTCAACCACCTCCCTGGGGAGAATATTCGACTGATTCACCACCCTCAAGGTAAAGTATATCTTCCTGATATCTAGTCAAAATCTCCTCTTCTCTAATTTAAACCCATTACCCCTCATACTTTCACTAGAGGCCCTTGTAAACAGTCCCTCTCTAGACTTCCTTTAAGCCCTCTTCAGGTGTATAGAAAGTCTCCCTGAAGCCTTCTCTTTTCTAGGTTGAACAACCCCAGCTCCTTCAGCCTGTCTCATAGGAGAGGTGTTTCAGCCCCCTGATCATCTTTGTTGCCCTCCTTTGGACCCACTCCATAAGGTCTATGTCTCTCATATGTTGAGGGCTCTAGAACTGGATGCAGTACTCCAGGTGAGGTCTCACTAGAGCAGAGTAGAGGGGCAAAGAATTAAAGAATCACAGAATATTAGGGGTTGGAAAGTACCTAGAAGATCATCTAGTCCAACCCCCCTGCCTGAGAAGGATCACCTAGACCAAGTCACCCAGGAACAGATCCAGG
>JAOEGS010102718.1:0-10549 GCA_025447755.1 Corythornis vintsioides
AGGGGCAATGGCTTCAAGTTGCACCAAGGGAAATTTAGGTTGGATATCAGGAGGAATTTCTTTCCAGAGAGGGTGGTCAGGCATTGGAATGGGCTGCCCAGAGAGGTGGTGGAGTCCCCATCCCTGGAGGTGTTTAAGAGTTGTGTAGATGTGGTGCTGGGGAACATGGTTTAGGGACCCTGGCAGTGCAGGGTGAACAGTTGGACTTGATGATCTTAAAGGTCTCTTCCAACCCAACGTTTCTATGATTCTATGAAGTTTATGTGCAAAACCTCTTCTATACTTTTTCCCACCTTGTGTTTTGGAGCCTCATTTGAGGCTTTTTGAAGAGCCACCTTAAATTTTAGCTCAGCAGTTTCAAAGCAGTTTTCTTTTATCATGGCTTGGATAATTTCAAGCAATCCTCAGTCTTCTTTTTCTCCTATAGTTCTTCTTAAATGTTTTTATTTTATTTGGTGATAAAGTTTCCTTTCTACACTCTTAGTGCATTTGCAAATTTGAATGTTTACTCCAGGAACTGAATCACTGCTGTGGTTCTGCATCAACAAACATATGCTTGGTAAAGGAACTTGTGATTGTGGGCTAGTGATGATCTTGAAATCAAGAAAATGTAAAAATAACTTTAGTTATTTTTTTTCTTATAAAAGCATGTGTTGTTAAACTGTAGAAAACGTACAGTGTTCATGAGCTGTTGGGAAGCCCAGCAGGACACAAGCTCCTTAAAAGCTGAAGCAAACCATTTTCTCCTATTTTCTTTCATTTGAATGCAGTGGACGGGTGTAGGAACCAGTCTGGAAATCAGGGCTTCAGTTTCTGTGGAGCTTGTCTGCTGCCCAGACTGGGTACTGGGGAGTGTGGGGAGCTCCCAGCTTCCTTGCTGGGGGTCATGGGCACCTGGTGGCTTGCAGAAGGGACAGCTGGGGCAGCACCATGTAATTTCTGGTGTTGCTGAGAACAGACCCAAGGTACTGAGTGTCTGACACAGACCCTTGCTGTGTGCCCTGGGAAATGTGCCTACTTCAGTCACTGTACCTGGCTCTGCTAGTGCCAGTTGCACACAAGTAGATGTGTTGGCAGCACATGTAATAGTGGCACCATGCAGTGATGTCAGAAGGCCATGCAGAAGTGATGACTCACAGGTTTATGGACATGGATGAATTGCCTGTCTCTCTGCTTGTGTGTTTGGTTGTGGTGTCCTGTCAGCCCAGCCCTGAGGCAGCAGCAGCCAGCAGCAGATCCCTAGTGAAGAGCAGAAGAGCCCGAGGACGTGTGATGTTTTACCCAGGTACTCTGCAGTTTGGTGATGTTGGATTCCTCATCCATGACATTGCTCTCTCCATACATGCTTTTCCTATGCTAGGCATCCTTAATCTCACTTGAGGTTGAAACAGAAGTGATGGTTTTAATTCTGTAACTCAGCTTTTCAGATGTTCTTACACTTACAGATACGGAGTTTTTCTTAAGGCAACAATTAAATGTTCCAGAAGTTGACAGCAATTAAGTTTTTTTTCAGCTGATGTGTTTTTGTAGGATTTGCTCTCTGTTAACAAAGTACTTTATAGCCTTTGTCAGGAAAATGCTTGATTTTTTTAGTAACAGTTTTCAAAACCCTTCGGGTTGCAGTCCTCCCAATCCCATCAAAGTGAACAGGCAAGGGAAGATTCCAAGGGTTCCATGGAGCTTGTTGGGGTTCAGATCCCATGTCTACTCCTGCTGGCTCCAGACTAGCCTCAAAGGTTGATTTGTTTGTTTGGTTGGTTTTTTTCCCCCCATGTGTGTCTGGAGAGGAGGGCAGAGGATGTGTGCCGGCCCTGGGTGGAAGCTTTTCAGAAGCTGCAAGTGTGGATGCTGTTAGAGATGGTTTCTGGTACTGGCATTTCTCTGAATCCACCCATGTGGCCACTGCCAAGCCAAGGGTGTTCAGGCTGTTGGGTATCTCCTGGCTTAAGCACCCTGGCCCTGCAAAGCGTCCTTCATTTGGGATGGTAGTGGCTTGAGTATCCTTTGTGGAGGTTGGTCTGAGCAGTGTCTGTGCGGGTAAAACAGGAGGAAACCATCACTGACTTGTAGAGGGATGTGAGATGTCTGTGAGGAGTATTTCTCCCTGACCTGGAGGTGTCACACACCTGAAACAGTCAGTGTGGGACAGGGGTTGTCATGGGCACCTGTCTCAGCTGCTGCTAGTGCTGTGTCTCAGCCTGTGCTTGGCTCTGCTCTCTCACAAGCTGATGTTCTTGGGAGGTTTTTCTCAAGTATTTGAGAAACCCAGCACCATGCAGAGAGTCTGTTCCTGTGCTCTCCTGTGTGAGCTGAGCTGCACAGACACAGGGATGTTCGAACATTAATGCCATAGGTAACATGAAGAAGTGGGCTCCAGAAACTGCATCAGGCAGCTGAGTAGGTCGTGGCCCCCTGGCCAGAGGTGCAGACAAACAATCCACATCCAGACAGCCTGACTGCTTCCGAGGTGAAACAGGTGTTTGGATGACAGGCTTTCCAGTCAAAACAGGAGTCCTAAGTTAATCCTGGATGTGTGTTTGAAGGACAGACCTCCTGGGTGATGAGCTCAGGGGAAGGGTTGTTGTTGTTCTAGAGCTTGTAGTTCCTGCATCTTTTCTTCATTTCTTTAACCCATTTTTATTATTCCTTGAGATCTACCATTGCCCTTTGATTTCTTTAATTTTTGTGATACTTTACAGGGATAGGTAGTCCTTGTTTCTTCTACTGTTTCAATAACAGTGGCTAATTAATTGGTATCTACAAGGAATGCTTAGAAAACATTGAACTGAGAGTTGCTATTTGCAATTACAGCTTTTGCTGTACTGTGGGGAAATCAGAACTCCAGATTTTTCATGTCATGTCCTCCTGCCTTAGATGAGTTTTCTTCTCTAGCTTATTTACTAAGGCTGCCATATCAGAGTCCTGAGCATTGGCCCTTGGCACCTCTCCTACACTTGGCCTGTGTGTTAGCAGGAGCAGCAATGGCCTCAGGGCTGGGGATGGTTGGTTGGTGCTCTCTGTGGTCCCTTTGTGCCAGCAGCTCCAGATCTTCAGTCAGCCATCCCCATTTAGTGCAATGCATCAGTGTTGTGAATGGCACACAGGGCATCTCATCTGACTGCAGGTTCAAGCACTCCCCAGCGAGCCAGTCTGGGCCCTCGACATGCTCTGTGCCAGCTCTGCCATCCTGGAGTGAGTATCTAACTGTGCTGTGGCTTTGACAAGCCCCAGGAATTCTGAAAAATGCAGTGTCAGCAGGAACCACCAGAGCAGGGAGAAGGGGAGATCATTCTTGTTGAAAGGGCAGTGTTTGAATGGCACTGGTTTCTTTTTCCCCTATAAGGGTAAGTTGCTAATGAATTTTTCTGCTCAAACACCTTTGGGATCTCCACGTCCAGAAAGATTTGTTACTTCTGGAGTAAGCAAGACCATCAGCTGTGCTTCTTTGGTATATCTGAAAGAGAAGGCCAGAATGTTCATTCTGTGTGTCTTCTGTATGCATTTCCAGGTTAAATATACTTTTCTCAGTTCTTGAAACTGAATAAATCCACTAAATAAAAAAAAAACCAACAAAACTTTGAAAGACAGCCTATGGATTTTTTTTCTCTATTTTGTATATGAAGCATGAAGTGCACTTTAAGGAGCAACTGAATTATTTGTATAGTTCATTCTGAAAAGTCTTGCATTATTCAGTTTTTTCTTCCACAGCAGACTGCTGTGCACCACTAATGGTGGTGCTCTTTGAGAAAGTAAGAGCAAGAAAAAAAAAAAGTAAATATACATAAATATTTGTTCTCTTACTACCTGGAAAGCTGTAATTCATTTTTTCTGCCCTTTAGTATCTATGTGTTTTTGAGACTTGCCTCCCAGCATATACCAGATGGGAACAGCCAAAACTCACTGTTTCAGTGACAGATTAATGTGTTTATTACCTTCTTTCATATTCCTTTCCATTCTTGTTAGAAGCTCACAGTGCTTGAGATTGGAGTAACTTGAGTTGGGTTTAATGATGTTAAGATTTTTTAAATGCTAAAATCTTAAAACACATCCAGTGTGCAAAGAGTTTTCTTCTTTAAAAGTTGCAGGGTGCCTTTGTGGAGAATTCCCAAGCTGTACAGTCCCTTCAGTCAGTCCTTGTGGCATAAAGTCAAGGGAGTGGTATCAGTGGTGAACTCTGATCAAACACACACTGGGCCTCTGGAGGAACAGACCTTACTCTGTGGTGAGATGGGATTCCAAACCTGAGTTCTAGGATTGCTCTCCTGTGACAATACATCCTGGTGGAGCTTCACGGGTCAGGAGGGTTTAGTGTCACCCTGGACAGAAGAAAGGGCATGCTGGTGCTTATTCTGTGTCTGGTGGGATGAAATGGATACTGGGCTGTAGGGTTTTGCTACTGTTATGTCACATCTGCTCTCCCACCTTTGAGAGCTTCTCTCTGCCTGAGGGTTGGGGAGAAGTGAGTCACAGAGGTGGCAGTTGTTGTTATTGCCTTTGTCCCCTGATATCAGCAAAACTTCCCTTCTTAAACCAGTGTCATCTATCAGACATGACTGGAGCACTGAAATGCTGCTCTTCTCATCACAGAGCTGAGTTGCTGTTCTCACTGAGCAAGGCTGCCTGTGTAAAATCTGTAGCCAGATATGAATGTCTTTCAGACTTCTGCTCACAGGTTAGTTTACAGAGTGTTATCTGGAAGAATTATTATTAAAAAAAAACCAACAGCCTCTCTTCTCATATAAGTAGCATAATGTATCACATCTCTGGAGGCTTGCCCTTAGAATCACAGCATGGTGGGGGTTGGAAGGGATCTCTGGAGACCAAGTCTAACCCCCTGCCAGAGCAGGGTCACCCAGAACAGCCCACACAGGAACAGATCCAGGAGGGGCTGGAAGGTCTCCAGAGGAGACTCCACAGCCCTTCTGGGCAGATTATGCCAGGCTCTGTCACCCTCACAGTGAAGAATTTTTTCCTCATGTTGAGGAGGAGCTGCCTGTGTTCCAGTTTGTGCCCATTGCCACTTGTCCCTGTCATAGGGCATCACTGAAAGGAGGCTGGCCCCTTCTACATGACATCTGCTCTTCAGTATCTGTGTAAAAATGACTAAGATCCCCCCTCCCTCCATACAGTACAAATTCTCTGTAGTGTGATGGGTCCTGATGCAAGGTGTGAGCACATGGGTGAGCTGTGTGCAGAGGGGATTTGTGAGGGAAGCTCTCAGAGCAGGGGCAGCCTCGCTCCAGGCTGTCTGCAGAGCACAGAACAAAGAGCAGGTGCCTGTCTGGGCTCCACAGCTTCTGGGCCCCAGAGCCATATCTGTCCTCCTCTGCCATTGAGTGGGGACCCATGCTGATCTCAGGTGCTGGGGTGTGTGGGTTCACCCCTCTGGATCTGCTCCTCTCCCACAAGCTGCTGCCTCAGCTCATCTGTAGAGCAGTTGTTGTTTTATTGGAATGTTAGTTGTTTCTTACTGACAGAAATGTGGCTTGGTCCCACGCTGTAGCTTGTCTGTTGTGGGTGGTTAGTGACAACCTACCCTCAGTGTTTCTCTTGGAAGTTGTGCTTGCTGTTAATGACACACGTGCTGCTGAGTACCCCCAGAGCCACCGTTCCTCCTCAGGTCTGCATGGCACCCAGGGGCCAGCTGGGAATGCTCCTGCTGTGCTGCCAGGCACTGTGGGACACAGTGGTTGTATTGTTGTGGCACAAGTAAACCTTTTCTGTTTCTAAACCCTCTCATCTGACAGCAGTAAATCAGTTTCTTCAACACTACCTCTTAAGAACTTTGTTGTTTTGTTTTGTTTTGTGTTTTTTCTTTCTTAAAGACTTAGGAGCACAGGGTGCTGCTTTCCTTTGTCCTAATTCAGTCCTGGCTCTTGCTCACCTTCTTTAAATGTATTGTGGGCTTTGCTTAATACTGCAGAGGTTGGTCCCGTGGGATGGCACCTGTCTGAACCTGCTCCATGTAAAATGCTCCCAGTAGTGGCCTTCCCTGAATCAGGAGCTCTGAAACACTTTGCAGTCACATTGGTCAGCTCATCTCTTTGCTGTTCACATCCCTGCTGGATTAGTAACAATTTGTACCTGCATTTATTCCTAATGGACAAGATTTGGTTTTTATTTGAATTTAAAGCATGTTTCTAGTTTCCAGCAACTTTCAGTAGCTACATGGTAACCACTTCTTCAAACTCATTTAAAAAAGTCAAAGCCAACTTATTTGACCTTTCCATACCTCTTCTGGTGGAGGAATTCTGAAACTATAGATTCTCTTTTCCCTTGCTGTATGTCTGTTGTCCTTGAAAATCCAGGATGCAAGAGGAGGACATAGAAAATAACCAGCTCTCAGAAACTTGCCTTTATTTTTCCCCTGTTCCCCCCAGCCCCTGTGTTTCTTATCATTGTTTACTGAGTTTATCTAGTAAAAAGATGTCCAGGCCTACTGGAGGCAACAGGACCTTTTACTTCTGTCCAGAAAGATATTTATTCTGCAGAATAAAAAACCAGGCTTCTGTTTCTTGTCAAAAGGTTTCAGTAATAGTAGTAAAAGACCTGAGGTGTGTCTCAGGCTGAACTTGCAAAACTAGGAGTGAGAAAGGGGAGAGTCTGGGGGGAAGAACAGGAAAAAGAATAAAAGCTCAACCCGTAGGGAGCTGCCACACAGTTGAATACATTGTGCAATCCCTACAAAATACTGAATTCGTCTTGTGATTCTTCTAAAATAATTTAAAATAAAACCTAATAGTTTAGCCTAATAGGGTTGAAAAAGCAACGTAAGCTGTCCCCTTTTTCAGACTAACAGGGTGACTTTTTTTTTCCTGGTGGGGTTTCAGGCAGAACCTTTCTAGTTGCTGTCAGTTGTGTTAGCAATTCAGCTCCAACAGCAGCAATGTATAACTTACTGTGCAGGCATCTTGTTAAACCTAAAGATAATTGGATGTGGGGGATTATATGTCTCCTCCCCTTACCCAGCAAACTTAGCCCTTCTTCAAGGAGAAGAGGGCTTCATAGTATTTGCTGTCCTTAAGGGAACTCCTTTTCTTTGTGGTGGAATTGATCTCAGATTTACCATGTTTCAGGGTTTAGGGTCAGGGCACCCAGACCGATAACAGCTGCTCTCTGTTAACCCCCCTCCCTCCTCAAAGGGGAGAGAAAAGGAATAAGGGAGAGAGACTTAGTGATTAGAAAAGGAAACAAGAACAATTTAATGAGAATGAAAATAATGAAATATATACACATATGTACAAAGCCAGTACCTAACCCAACCCCCTGATGGTAATCACGACACCCTCACTGGTGCTGCGGAGGAGCTGGACTCTGGCACTGGGTCTTGGGATCAGGATGGGAGCGAGAGAGCCAGACCCTCCGGACCCCCGAGCTTTCTCTCCTGGCTGGGACGTCTATGGGCTGGAACACCTCACTGGGCAGCTTGGGGTCACCTGTCCTGTCCACCCATGTCACCTCCCCGCAGGAGCGCTCTGTTGCTTTCTGTACCCCTCAGTGCAATACACAAGTTCTAGCAGTGGCCTTGGTCTGCATTCCATCCCTGGTAGTAAACTCTAAACACGGGGTGTTATCACTGCTAGAAGCAGACACTGTCTGCAAAACATGCTGCTAACTGCAGAAAGCTCAGCCAGTTAGAAAACCTGAGCTGAAAAGTAAAATCACTGAACTGACTCTGTTTGGTTTTCACTCAAACCAGGACACCATGCTAGGGTAAGACCTTTCTTGTCATGTACACTTGGCGTGTTACACTGAGTGGGAACTTATGTCTGAGGTAGTTTTCTAACGGAGATGATTCCCTTGTGTTCCAGTGCCATGTGCAGAGACCAGGTCAGGTGGCTGGTGCATCTGGGCAGCACTGTATTTGATCTTGAACAGCCCACATTCCCTTTAGGTGTTAGATGAATGATGATCTGTGCACGCATTCCATAGGCTGGTAATGTCTTTAGCAAAACATTTGAAGAAATCAATTTCTTAGAGCAGTCATAATTAGATTTTTTTTTTTCTCTTTATCTATCCCTGTTTCCTGTGTTACCCTAATGCTGTCAAAAAGGAAAACTTCCCGTCTCTCTGGTTGCCTCAGGTCAGCCTGAGTCAGCTCATCAAAGGCAGGTTAGAAAAGCCAGCAAATAAGAGGTATTTGGAAATCCACCCTGAATTGTAGGTGACCCAAACACTGCAGCTTTTCCCAGCCTTTCTCTCCCTCTGGGTTAAGGCAGCAATCTTCCCCTGGATGTCCTGCCCAGGAATCCTTTCTGCTACACAGGTTGGTGACAACTGTCAGAAGACACCACTGGGCAATGATGCCCTTACCAAGAAACATGAGAACATCTTCATGGTATCCATAGAAAGATCATGGATATGTGCCACTGAACATTAACTTCCCTTGTGTCCTGACCCCTTCCAGTGCCAGCCAGGCTGCTGTAACTCCTGATGGAATGAAGCAGCTCTCATCCCTTCAGCTTCACCTCATCTCCTGGAAGCCAGGAAGACTTTACTGCAGTGAAGCAATGGTCTGTGCATCTTGCTGGAGGAATTTTGTTGCTAACACTGACAGTATTATGAAACACATCCAAAGAGGTTATGAATCTGATTCCCTACAGCTTTCTTTTTTCTACAAATAGAAGCAAACTGCTTCCATGCTGGTTTTGCATTGTTGCTAATGATTATATCTGATGCAAAATTATGAAGAATTGTATTTTATTGTGAAGTAACATTTTATGTCTGAAACTCTGGAGAGACTGAACTATACATAAAACATAAAATTCACATGGGCTGTGAATACTCCAGAAGTTGCAAGATTAGAACACATCATCTTTCCATAAACATGCTGCTTAGGACCATAGCCCAAGGGTTATTATCTGTTCTCCATATTTCTTTATTGTAAATGATTATTAATCACAGAATGGTAGGGGTTGGAAGGGACCTCTGGAGGTCATCTAGTCCAACCCCCCTGCCAGAGCAGGATCACACAGAGCAGGTTGCAGATGAACACATCCAGGTGGGTTTTAAACATCTCCAGAGCAGGAGACTCCACAGCCTCACTGGGCAGCCTGGGACAGGATCCATCACCCTCACAGGAAGGAAGTTTCTCATTTTTTTTTGGAATTTTCTGGGTTCCAGTTTCTGTTCATTGCCCTATCAGAGGGCACCTCTGAAAAGACTCTGGCCCCTTCCACCGCATACCCACCCTGCAGACAGGTATTTATGAACACGGTTGATACCCCAGTGGTCATTCCACCAGTGGTAGCACTTCAGCAGGTGGTTGACTTGGAATTGCTGCTTCAGGAAGATGCACTCAGCAGTAGAAAACATTGGCCCTTTGTCCCTCTCCTGGGCACAGACAAGTGTCCATTGCAGTCTGGATGCCACTGTGCCACTGTGGATTTTATGAAACTCTAATTGTATTCCTAACTCATTTTTCTCTTCAGCTTGAAGGATAGTGCTGAGTTGTTGCTTCCATCTGTAGTTAAAGCTGAGGCTGTTATGCAAATGAAGTCAGAATCACACTAATTGGATTGATAATATTAACTTGTGAATCCAAACAAAAGTACACTAATATGGTATAGTTGTATATGGGTTTTAATACCCAGGGACCTCATAAAAATACTGTTACTCCTGCTGTATGTTGGAAGTGTTCCATTCATTTGATTGTTCTTTTCCCCTTTTTCTGTCTTTCCCTGTTTCTGCCATATGGCTTTTTCTGGGATAAGGGTGAGGAAAGGAAGGACACCAGGACTGTATGCAGCTCTTAACGAACATATAGCAGTTTGGGTTGAAGAAATCTTTAAAGATCATACAGTCAAACCCCCCGTGCCATGGGCAGGGACATCTTTCACAAGATCTGGTTGCTCAGAGCTCCATCCATCCTGGCTTTGAACACTCCCAGGGATGAGCCTTCACTGGGAAACCTGTTTGTTCCAGTGCCTCACTGTGCTCATAGCAGAGAATGTCTTTCTTTTATCCAGTCTAATCCACTCTCTTCAGTTTAAAACCATTGCCTCTTGTCCTATCACTACAGACCCTTCTAAAGAAAAATATCTCACCTTATCTATCTTATAAGCCCCTTTATTTATTGAAAGGCTGAAGGGAAGGGTTGCTGTGTTGCTGTGTCACATTTCATACCAGTTACAGGAGTTGTCAATCAAGTGTTTTATCCTTCCCGACTCCAGTACTGATTTGTGTTCTCCACAGAGGCTATGGATTCAGGGCAGAAGCTGCCACTCTCCTCTGACTGACATGTTCTTGGTTCCTGAAACCTAGGACTGGAATTGCAGAAAGGTGTGGATCTGCTGGTGGTGTGCAAGTGGCTCAGCTGCCAGGGCCTGTAGGGAAGGATGCTTCTCACACATGGTTGCATAAAATAATTGTGAAAATAGTGCTGCTAATATCCCAGGATGACAGGCTGTCAGGGGTTGGAAGGGAGCCTGGAGATCTCTGAGTCCAACCCCCTGCCAGAGCAGCCCCATGGGATAGAATCTGATCCAGCACAGGGCACAGGAACAGCCAGGGGGGCTGGAAACTCTGCAGAGCAGGAGACTCCACAACC
>JAOEGS010102719.1:0-10541 GCA_025447755.1 Corythornis vintsioides
AAGTGGAACCCTCCAGTTTCCATCTAGATGACTATATATCATAGCTATATAAAGTATTTTTAATGGACTAACAATGCCAAGAAGATTATAAAGTTACAATATATGATTTAATAATGATGCTGTGTTTAAGGCATAACTGGTTTTCTTCTGAGTATTTTCTGTTCCATTACAATGGAGACCTTTGTTCCAGAAGCACTCAGAAAGGTCTTCATTGCTGAGCTCAGAGAGGTGCTTTCTGAATCCTGACAGTTTAGTGGTAAGCAGTTAAGATATAAGTTGCCAGCAATTCTAATTCCTGTTGAGGGCTACTGTCATGTGGAGGGCAAATTTAGTAAAGGATGAATCCCCTTGCATTTTAACCAGTCCCCAGAAGGGCTGGCTGTGGCTGGACTTGTGTCTTAATAGGTATGCAAATTAAGATGTGTTGCTATAGGTCCATCACCAGTCACAGGCTAACAGCCTATTTGCTGTAGGTCTGGTTCCCTTCCAAAGGTGCAGTTGGATGTGTGAATAGTGCAGTTTTCCTGCATTAATGGGTCCCGTGCCAGATGTCAGGCTGCATTCACAAGAAGCAGTTGGACTCACGAATAACAGGATTTCTTTGCACTTGCAGTAATATACAAATTATTTAATATTGCTGGTGATAAATACACTAAGCTGCAGAAATCACCATATAGGTCAAAAATACAATTGCAATTACAAATGTAATCTCCTGGGGGAAAATAAACAAAAATGCATGTGGTGCAGCCGAGGCACAAATCTTACCAAAATGTGTCCCTTCTGGGATGGGTGAGGATGAGAAACTGTCCTTTGGTGTCAAATTCTTATCCCACCAAATAGGTCAGAAATAGGGCTAACGCTGATACTTCAGTTTTCTATTCATATGCAGAGGGTGGAGATGGGCCTGCAGGCAGATCATTAAGTGGGCTCTTCTGTTGCCACAAACATTCCTTAGTGGGCTTTTCAGCCTTGGTATCTTTTGTGGCACTAGGCTTATAGTCTTCTGCCAGACACAGTTAACTGCTGCAATAAGCAAGAGAATGGGAAGGCCTGGACCACACCTGGTTTTACTCCACATTCAGTGTCATCACAACACTGACCACTGAATCTCCACCCAGCCTCAGGGTCTGCTCTAGAAACCAGATGCTTCAGTGATGTGTTTCGATGGTTTGTGCTTTCTGCTTCCAGCAGTTACCTGCACACTTCCCAGTTTCTTACTACTTATTCCAGTCTTGACGTGCTCTCTTTACCCTCCAGTGAGAGTTGCTACATCATGTCACCTAATGTAACTGCATTTGAAACTGAAGGTGTCCAGAATTTTCCTGCATCTTTTGTTTGTTTTTTTTTCCAATTGAGATGATTGTGACTATGTGTGTGCTGTGATGCACACAGATTCAGCTGGGTTGTAGAGTTTTTAGAAACCGGTGTTTGGCAGCTTTAGATAAGCTGTGGGACTTGAGCTCTTCATCTTGCTCAGTATTTTAGTTGTGTTCTTGGCTCCTAATGCATATTTTGGGAGCTCTTAAAAAGACATTATTTCCCTATTTCTTAGGGGGAAAAGTATGTAACATTAGATAGAATAATCTTCATGAGAGTCTGACTAGTTTTTGTTGCATAAACAAAAAAGTCTTCTTTTTCTGTATGACTTTCAGCACCTGAGTGCTGAAGGGGTTTCAGACTGGCTGCCTGTTTAAATGTGTAAGTGTATTTGTTGACCATAACTGAATTAATTTTTGTTTATTACAGTGCATTTTTTTTGTATCTTGTATCTTTCAATGACTCTTAATAGTTCACACAAGGAGTAATGGAATAGGTCTTCTGGATTAACCTGGAATCCAGCAATGGTTGTCTTTATTCTGCAGTAAAACTGACTTTCATCTCTTCTGTCACTATGTGCTTGATTCATGTGGTGTGAGGGAAAACAAGCTGAACTGGAACTGGGCAATATGGATGCTCTACAGTCCTGGTTAAGTCCAAACAAAGTATTGCTGTGTTAGTGTGGTGTGTAATTCAGAAAAGTAGGCATTCCACTTTTGCACCTGTTTTCTGAAGTGACATGTGATTTTCTTTGCTAAAGAAGCAGCTACTATTGTCCAAATGCAACAAAGGTACAGCTCTGCTCTGTTGTGTGTGCTTGATCACAGGATGTCAGGGGTTGGAAGGAGACCATGGAGATCTTTGAGTCCAACCCCCCTGCCAGAGCAGGATCACCTAGACTGAGTCACCCAGGTACTCATCCAGGCGGATCTGGAAAATCTCCAGAGAAGGAGACTCCACAAATTCTCTGGGGAGCCAGTTCCAGTGTTCTGTGACCCTTAGGGTAAGGAAGTTCCTCTTCATGTTCCTCCTTCCTGTGCTCCAGCTTCCATCCATTTCCCCATGTCCTATCATAGGGCACAAGTGAGAAGAGGCTGTCACCCTCCTCCTGACACTCAGCCCTCATATATTTATAAACATGGATTAAATCCCCTCTCAGTCTTCTCCAGATTAAAGAGCCCCAGGTCTTTCAGCATTTCCTCATAAGGTATGTGTTCCAGTCCCTTAATCATCCTTGTTGCCCTCCATTGGACTCTCTTGAGTAGATCCTCATCCCTCTGGAGCTGAGGGGCCCAGAACTGGATACAATATTCCAGGTGTGGTCTCACCAGTGCAGAGCAGAGCAGAGGGGGAGCAGAACCTCCCTCGATCTGCTGGACACACTCCTCCTAATGCACCCCAGGATACCATTGGCCTTCCTGGCCACCAGGACATACTGCTGTCCCATGGAGAGCTTGTTGTCCACCAGGGCTCCTGGTACTTCTCCACGGGGCTGCTCTTCAGCAGATCACCTCACAGCCTGTACTGGTGTCATTTATTATTCCTTCCCAGATGCAGGACTCTGCACTTCTCCTTGTTAAAGCTCATTAAGTTCTGTGCCCAGCACTCCAGTCTGTCCCAGTCTCACTGAGTGGCCACACAGCCTCAGGTGGATCAGCCAAACCTCCCAGCTCTATGTCATCAGTGAACTTGCTGAGCAGACTCCGTTCTATCACCAATGTCATTGATAAAGATGTTGAAGAAGACTGGACAGAGCACTAATACCTGGGGGATTCCACTAGTTACAGCTCTCCAGCTGGACTTGGCACCATTGACCTCCATTGTACAACAAGTTCTTGATCCATCTCACTATCTGCCCTTCTATCCCACACTTCCTGAGCTTCTTCACAAGGATATTATGGAGGCAGTGTCAAAAGCCTTACTTTTGATACTGCAGTCACAAAACCCTGAGCAGAAATGTGTATTTATAGTCAGCCTAGCTCTCATTTCTTTGTACTCCAGATTTTTTAAGGAATCTACCAAACAATTGTTTAAAACCTAAAGCAATTTACCTAGAGCTTGAATGTGCTTAACGTTTGCAACAGAAATTGCCATTTTAGCAAAGCTGCTGTCATCTGAGTGACAAACCGAGCACTGAACTAGAAATACTTCTCAGTTTTGTGTTGTTTCTTCATCTTGACTTTGAAAACACTGTATAATGCCAAAACCTGTTAGCATTACTTTATGACAAATGCAGTGCTTTGCTGAAGTGATCCATGAGTATGACACTGTGGTTTATTCACAGTATATAAACTATAAAACACTGTAAGAAGAAACATTTTTTAAAAAACCCTGGAAAGGTAATTGTTTGTGTGTGACTTCCTTGCTGTAGTTAACTGAGAGAGGAGGGGAACTGGTTTTCATATTACGCATGAGAGTGTCCAGTTTTGCTTTTGTTCACAGAATCATAGAATGTCAGGGGTTGGAAGGGATCTAGAAGATCATCTAGTCCAACCCCCCTGCCAGAGCAGGTTCACCTAGACCAAGTCACCCAGGAACAGATTTGGGAGAGTTTGGAATGTCTCCAGAGAAGGGGACTCTGCAACATCCATGGGCAGCCTGTTCCAGGCTCTGTCACCCTCACTGTGAACAAGTTTTTCCTTGTGTTTCCCCTAAACCTCTTGTGCTCCAACTTGCACCCATTGCCTCTTGTCCTATCCTCTCATTGGATGACAAATTTTTTGCACGATATTTGGAGTGTTTGAAATGTTTATTTCCTTCCTTTCTCCCTTCATAAATGAGACAAGAACCGACCCAAGAACACATTTTTCCTTCTCAATGTGTGTCCCTCTCCTTACGTGGCAGTGCAGCTGGCACCAGCATCGCCAGGCTCTGTCGTCAGTGTGATGCTGTCACGCCAGGGCTGGAGGATGAGCGTGGAAGTAGGCAGCCTTTGAATTGTGAATTCATAGGCCCTGCCAGGCTGCAGGCCCTGCACCACACAGCTGCTGGAGTTGACTGTCTGAACCCTTCCATAGCCCTCTTCGCTGGGGCTCGCCAGCAGTTTAATGTGCAGCTCATACTTCTCCAGGGGTGATTCCTCAGGGTGGGAAAGCCACCGGAGCTTCACCCCCTCCTTGTCTGCAAATGATTCTTTCCGATAAAAAATGGGCGGTGCCTTGGCACGGAGGGAAAGCCGGATGGTGGGGAGGACAGCACCAAGCTGTTGTGCCTCAAAGGGGAGTACCAGGTGGTGCTTGGGGTGCAGCTTCCCGGGAGCTTGCAAGGAAATTAGTTTGTCCAGGAACTTTGAGAGTTTGGATATACTCTGCAGGATCAGGTCCCACTGGGAGAGGAAAGTGAGCGCATCAAGAGTCTCCAGGTAAGACCTCAGCTCCTCCTGACCTTGCTGCAGCTGTTCCAGAAGGTCAGTCAGCAGGCACAGCTGGATCTCAGTCTGGTTTCTTCCCGCCTCCTTCATCTTCTGGAACTGGCAGGGGTTTATCAGTTGGAAGATGTCGGTGAGATGCAACACCTGGTTCTGGTCTCTCACAACCACGTGTTTGGGCTCCACCTCCAAGTAAAAGCAACTCCTCTTCAGAAGCTCCACCTTGTTCTGGTGGTGCTGGAGGTGCTTGGGGTTCAGGTCAGAGCTCAGGAACTGCAGGAGGAGGTTTTTCTTCTCCAAGTACTGCTCATAGATGGCAGCTTCTTGCTCTTTCTCACCATGTGCACTACGCTCCAAACTGATTTCCAACTCATTCTGAATCACAATCATGATTCCAAAAGCTTGGGTGCTGTGTGAGAAAGCAGCAATAGCAATGTTAGGGACCAAAGGAAAGGCAGCTGTGATGGACTTTAACCATGGCCTTGACTCTCCTCTCTTAATTGAAGTATAGCTTATAAATTCAGAGATGGGAAAGAGCTGTCAGACTAGATGGAGTTTCAGAGGAATTTCCCCTTATAACTGTACAGTTTCTAGTGCTTGGTCTAGTCTGCTTTGATATATTTCAACTATTCTTGTGCTCCTTCCCCTTGAGAGGTTCTACCTCTGCTTCATAGATTCTGTGTTCACTCTGCTACATTCTGACAAAGTTCCTCCCTATTTTCTTCTGTTTCATTCTAATTAGATGCCTTTTGTACTCCTGTAAGCAATTTTTTTCCATTCTTTTACATCTTGGGAAGATGTCTGTTTCCCTCTCTTTTGTGAGCTGCCAGGCTGTTGGAAGTTTGAGGCTCACCTTCTAAGCCAGTCCTACAGCTACATGGCACCTTGGTGATTCATATGAACCCTTTACCCTCCAATTGAGCTGGCTGGTGATGGGCAGAGCCTGACACTACCCTGGGTGCTGCCTCACAACAGCTCTGGAGGAACACCAGCGTTTCCCCTTGCACTTCTGCCTTCCAACAGCCAACTGAGGGGTGGGACCTGGCGCTGGGTTTGGTGCTGTCTTGATTTCCCTTTCTTTGACTGCCACCACTTTGTCCATGCTATCTATTTTAGTCCCTAATGCAGTAAGAGAATGAAAAGGCTGTAGAACACCTGTGAACAGACAAGGGTTGGCTCTTATGGAGGGTGTTAGGGAGGGTCTACTGGTTTAGTCTTGGCTCTTTCACTTCCTGGCAAAGCCATTTTGTGGTGCCCATCAAGCCCAGATGGAAGGTGTTTGTGTTGCCATCAGACCTGTGGCTCATGCAGCTTCTGTATCATAAACAGAAATTAGCTAATGAGTGGCTGTGTGGATGGTCTTGGTGATCTTGTAATGAGGGCCCAGCTGGATGCTGAGAATGTGGCCATCACAAGCTGGACAGGCTTAAGTTGAAAAGAAATGTGGAATCCTGAAGGTTGGATTTTGTGACCCCAGCGAGACTGGGAGGAGATGACCAACCACCAGGTAACTTTCCTTACTCTCTGCAACCCGCTGGTTTAGAATTCTTTAAGGTCTTGGAGTATCTAATGGGATATTTTCTTACATGCTTTGCAGAAGGTAGGTGGTGATAGCTCATTGATGAAGCAGTGTTTTCTTAGCCTTGCTAGCACTAAATACATCTCAGCACTAATAATGCTGCCTCGAAGGAAATGCCAGCGTGTGTAAACCTGTCAGCTCTCTGTCCCCTCACTGCACTGAGTTACACTAATTCATTCACTCATACACAGCAACTTCTCTTTCCAAGAGAGCTGTCAGCTTAAAAAACAAGCTGCATTTTCTTCTCACAAAACAACAAAAACCAAACCAAACAAACCAACCAAAACTCCCCTTCCCCCCCAAAAAACCAACAACAAACAACCCAACCAACCCAAGAAAAAAAACCAAACCACAAAACAAAATGAAAATTTCCTGCCAAAGCAGTCCCAGCTCCTGGCATCCCCGTCTGGAGTGCAGAGGGACACCAGCAGACTGTTTGCCCACAGACAGAGCTGTGATCAGGCTTGTTTTCCTTTTCTGTTTTTATATCTTTTTTTTGTCATCTTTTTTTTTTTTCTCTCCAGAAACACCTTCTTTCCCAGTAGTACTGTGGGGTTTGCAGCCCGGGAGGCTGCACTCATCGCATCCTACAAGGATTCAGGGGTGGAAGAGACTTTTAAACTCCATCAAACCATCCAGTTCCAGCCGCCCTGCCAAGGGTGGGGACACCTCCCACTAGACCAAGGTGAGTGCTCAAGCCCTGATCCCCCCGGGCCAGGGCTGGGAAGGTGACACTCATAGGAGCCGGAGCCACCCACCACCCCACACCCAGCCTCTCATCCCGGAGCCGGGGACAATCCCTGGTCCCTCCAGCATTAGGCGAGCCCAAGGCGCTTTCAGCAGCCCTAGAACCCCGACTCACGTTGCCAGATCTCAAGGAGATGCGTCCAGTGGCACTGACCCCGACCTGTGCCAGCTCGGCTCTGTTATGCGGCCGTTGCCACGGGGACTCATTGTGGCGGCTGGGGCCGGGAGGAGGGTGGGGGGGAATGGGGGGGAGGTAGTTTCCCGCCCTGCCTCCTCCCGGAAGCCGCGGGTAAACCCCCCCGAGGATGGGGATCTGGAACTGATCCTGCTCCCTGCGGCCGATTCCAGCAGTCACTCGTGTCCCAGATGGTGGGGTCGAGCCCCTGGCACCCACCAACTGCCCCCGGGCGCTGCCTTGGGCGAGCTGGTGTTTCAGAGAATCCTAGATTAACAGGTTGGAAGGGACCTCATGGATCATCTGGTCCAACCTTCCTCATCAAAAGCCTGGTCAAGTTGCTGGAGCATGGGAAGGGCAACAGAGCTGGGGAAGGGTCTGGAGTGTCGTGAGGAGCAGCTGAGGGACCTGGGCTTGTTGAGCCTGGAGAGAAGGAGGCTCAGGGGAGACCTGCTGGCTCTGACAGGAGGTTGGAGCCAGGGTGGGTCGGGCTCTGCTCCCAAGGAACAAGCAACAGGGCAAGAGGAAACAGCTTCAAGTTGCCCCAGGGAGGTTGAGGTTGGAGCTGAGGAAAAATTTCTTCCCCTCCAGGGCTGTCTAGGCCTATCCCAGGCTGCCCAGGACAGGGTTGGAGTCCCTGTGACACCTGGAGGGGTTCCAAGCCCCCGTGGAGCTGTGATGCTGAGGGACATGGGTCAGTGGTGCCCTGGCAGTCCTGGCAAGTAGGTAGACTCAAGGATCTTAAAGGTGTCTGCCAACCAGAATGAATCTATGATTCTGAAAGATCCTAGATGTTTTCATCTCTCTTTTGAACAGCTCTAAATGGCTCTGACTTCATTCACAGTCCTGAGTGCTAACAAAATCGCTTGTATTGTGTGTCCTCAGTGGTGAACTAAATTTTAGGTCTATAAAGATGTGACAGTGGCTCTGCCTCCTTCAGATAATGGGCTTTCTCCACATAGCTGTGATCTGCTTCTCTGGGGAAAATAATTACATATTTGGCTCTTTATTCAGCTAAATAATCCTGCACCATCGCATCCGGCAGCTGCCCAACCCTTTCTGGACATACATCATCAGCTTTGAAAACTGGGTGAAGAGTGGGGAGAAGATACCAGAAGAGGAAACAAAAAAGTGAGTGGAAAGAGATTTTGGTGAGAGGCAGCTAACTCTGGTCAGGTGCCACCTCTGAAGCACTGCCCAAAGTGGCGCAGTGCAGAGACCTCCCTACCAAGGGGAGAGCTCTGGGCTGGACTTGGTAGGTCTCAGCTGATCCCAACTCATAGGCTGCATGAAAAGTCAGGGGGTTGGGAGTCAAGGGATGAGGTGATAACATGAAGGTTAATTTAGCCCTGTGTTTGGAACAAGGATCAGAAGTGATTAGCTCTGTGTCAGCGGTGCAGTGCCCCAGCTTCAGCAGTGCTCCTGCTCTTTTGAGTTCAGGACAGAGTCCAGTTCTCACAGCGTCCATCCAAAGCCCTTTTCCGGGAACCCTGGCTCATCCTGGTGAGTGAGATGGAGCCATCATCATTTGGGAAGGTGTGGCCTCTAACCTGGGTATGAGGAACCTGGAGGTGTTTCCCTTGTGCATAACACAGTGTCTTCTGCATTGCCCACCAGGTACAAAAAAAAACCTGACAGAAGCCCGTGCATATGAACTGGCCGGTCATGGTGTCTTCCTGTGCATGTGCTCTGCCTCATCTGCCCCCTCCCTGCAGGATTTTGATAGCATGTATCAAAATATTTTAGCTGAGATAGCCATCTGGTGTTTTCTAACACTTGTGCAAATCCTTATTGTTGAAATAAAGGGGGGGAAAAGAAACCCTATGAGAAACAGATTTTTTTAACCTTATTTCTTTCAATAACAATTTCAGTCAGCATTTACTAAAAATATTGTTGTTCTTATTTATGCTCTTTCAATTGCAATTTCATGCTTTATTGGTATTTCAAAGTATTTTCCTCTCTCTTTTGTTCTCATCTTAAATAAAATCCCTGTTTCCTCATCTTCTAATTTATCTTACTTCACTGCTTCTGTTCTTTCATTTACTAATGTCTTTTTGTCTCTCTCTCTATATTTCCTAGTTATCTGCTCTGCTTATGCCTTATTCTGATCTACTGTCATAGATTGAGCCCACCTGTCTGGCAGTGACCATTCAGCCACTCTCAATCCTACCAGCATCTGGTGGGATGGGGAGGAGAAAAGACAACAAAGGCTTCAGAGTTGAAACAAAGGACAGGGAGGGCACAGCCACCAATTATGGTCACAGGTAAAAGACAGGCTCAACTTGAGGAACCAAATCCATTTAATTTAAACAAAATCACCACAAATTTACCAGTTAAATCAGAGCAGAAATCCAGCCCAATCTTAAATACACCTTCTCCCCACCTGTCCCTTCTTTCCAGGCTCAGCTCTGCTCATCCCTTCTCCCCCCAGGCAGTGCAGGGAGCCAGGGAATGGGGGCTGCAGTCAGTCCTAGTCTGTTCAGTGTTGTTTCTGCCACTCCTGCCTTGGGGACTAACTCAATTCAGTCCTCCTCTGTGGCAATGGTGGTGTTTCTTCCATGGGAGAGTCCTCCGTGAACTTCATCCACAAGCATGGGTCCCTTCTGCAGGCCTCTCAGTCCTCTCAGTGCCAGACTGCTCCAGTGCAGGCTTCCCACAGAATCCCAGACTTCTTTGGGACCAGTCATCAGCTCCCATACAGGGTCCTTGACAAGCAGCAGTCAGGATCATGTCCACCATTGATCTCTAAAGGCAGTGGCAGTTTAGTGGCAAGAGATAATTAATTTTTATTTCTCAGAGGAATCAGAATGACTCTGTACTCACCTATAACTGAAATGTCATTAAATTATTTGGTTGGTGGTTTTGTTTTTTTGTGGTGGGTTTTTGGTTATAATTTTTTAATTTAGGGTTTTTTCTTTTAATGTATTAACATAAACTCTGGTGTGTAAGGAGATTATGCTCTGTTTTTAGGTCACCAACAGACAGTGATATCCCTTGAGATTGTTATGTCCGATTGCATCTCTGTTTGAAGAAGCTGTACTTCTAGTTAGTGTTTGTTTGGAAAGCAGTTGTATTTGGTGTACTCTTGGTACAGCCAGAAAGTCTTCAAAGCTGTTTTTTGCTTTTCAAAATTCAAACACTTTGTCAATGAGACCCCATGTTACAGCACGTGGAATGTTATTTGGACTCTCCATCGTGCTGGAAGTGACAGAATTGGTGATTTTGTTTGTCTGTTTCCCCCCTCCCCCCATTTTTCATTCACTGCTTTTCCATCATTGGTATTGCAGAGATGTATGAAGCATCACAACTGTTTCCATGAAAAAGCCCTTTTTATCATGCTTTAGAATATACAGTAC
>JAOEGS010102720.1:0-10534 GCA_025447755.1 Corythornis vintsioides
CATGCTTTGACAAGCTCTCCCAGTTTTCTTTCCCTGATAAATGATGATATTTACCAGAGCAGCTTTGCTGTTTCATAGTAGGTATCTCTATCCAAGTGAGAAACAGACCTGACACAGCGATTTGAACCTCCCATTTACAACAGACATCATAGAGAAAAATTATTACTGTGTTTGTTTGCACTAACAAAATACAAAACATCATGACAGCTGAGTGGGAAATAAAGGCAGATGTGTGTGAAAACCTTGGAACACTGAAAGACACTTGTGAAAAACACTGTCAAGAGCACCAAGCACAGAGCTGAAGTTACAAATTAACAATGGGAATGGCAAAGTTGTAGTTCACACCTCTTCCTAAGTTTCATTCCAGAATGTGAAAGCCACATTTAAACTAAGGGATCGATTTCATAACTTAGAAACAGCAGGTTATAGAATGAGACCTGTGAGAAGGCACTTTATTGGGGAGACTTGAGAATTTTCATAGCTTTTACAATACTCTTTAATCCAAACCAGAGCGACATGAAAGAACAACCATTTTTTTTTTCCCCACAATAACTTATTTAATGCAAAACCTGTGAGGAATTAAAGTGGCAGTTGCTAGATCTGCAACCTTTAATCTCTTGGTTGCCTAACCAAGTACACTGTGCTTGGTAGTGCTATAGTTACAGAGCTTCTCACTACACCCAACACTATCACTGAAAACTTCAGAGGGGCCAAAATTCACCCAACTGCTGAGGAGGAGCTTCTGGAACTCTTCAGGCAGCCCCTTTGCAGAGCCACTCTGGCCAGGAAGCCCTGAAGAGCAAAACCACGTTGAATTACCTACAGCTATTGCTAAATAAATAACTTTATTTTACGTCAATCAATTCTTGACGTGTTACTTACTAGCAGGAGACTGTCTGTGGGTGCAGCGTCCTCACAAGCCCACAGTCCCCTCAGCCAGGGCCAGCCGGGGCTCGCGGTGTTGCTGCAGGTCTCCCCCGAACCGGCCACAGACCTTCTCCAGCAGCCCCTACCCGCCGCCGGCCTTCACAGCCCGGGGGACAGATCCCGCAGAGATGCTGAGGCCCGACCCGGCAACACCCCCAGCGAACCAGACCCGGATCGCACTGCGCTCTTACCGCAGCGCAACGCCGGGCCCCGCTCACTGCCACCTACCCCCGCAGCGGGGTAGGCCAGGCCAGGCCAGGCCCGGCCGGAAGAGACGCGAACGACTCTTCGGACGCCCACGGGGCCGCACCGGTAACAGCACCACCTCCTCCTTTTCCTCCTCCTCCTCCTCCTCCTTTTCCTCCTCCTCCTCCTGGCACCGCCCCACCGGTTCTCCCGGCTCTCCGGTCCCACCCCTCAGCGCCGCGGGGCGGAACGCAGCTCCATCTCAATACCCGGCGGTGGCTGCTCCGCCTATCTCGGCAGCGTCTCGTCGCGTCCCCACGTCTCCCCCAGGTCGTTGTCGGCCGCCACCACCAAAAAGCGCAGGCGCGGGCGGGCGGTGCCTGTCAGGTTGCACTTACGCGTCGACGCCCGGCTGGGAACGGGGCGGGAGGGGGCGCCGGCGGTACTGACCCGGCCGCGGCCCTCGGCTCCTTCGGCCGCTCCCCGCCATGTTCAACGTGGAGAGCCTGGAGCGGGCTGAGCTCGGGGAGAGCCTCCTCACCTGGGTGAGTGTCGTGGCCGCGGGGTCCGCCCCGAGCCGGGTCTGCCTTGTCAGGGGTACACGCTTCTCCGTATACCGCGGCCCTGCTCCGGCGGGAGAATGCGGGGTGAGCATTGCCCCGTCTCTCCGGCCCCCGCCCGGTCGCCCCCTGGCGCTCAAGCCGGCCAGGGTCGGCAGAGCCTTGGCGGACCCTGCCCCACCTCATGTCGCCGTGGCGAGAGGCAGGGGTAGGGGTGGTGATGGTGATGGCGAGGAGGAGGGTGGGGATCGGGTCCCCGCCGCCTTCGCTCCGGAGAACAAAGGAACCGGCACCTCTCGGAGCCGCCGCGGGCACGGAGGAGGTGGTGGGGCCTGCGCGCCCAGGTGAGCCCCGCACCCCCCCCCGGCCCCGAACTGCGCCTGTCGCGGGTCCTCGTGTCCCTATCGCGGTTTGCTGACCCGCAGGCTTTCCGAACGCAAACTTTTATTTAATTTATTTTATTTTATTTCTGGATTTGTTAAGTCGGGCTTGAGCCACGGGAGGCAACATTCACGCGAGAAGTCGGAGATAATACAGCGTCCACAGGAGGGTTTTCTGCTTCAGAGTTCGGGGCTGGGTGTCTCATCACCTTCAGGTCGTGTTGCTGTTCAGGGAGCAGACGAAATGCAGCAGACATTGGGGCTGGGTCTGTAGCTTCTCTCTGATTTGAGCGGTGACTACAACACAGCCGTGAAACGTGTTTCTGGAGCAGCTGATTTATTGTTTAGCTGGGCTTGGTTTAGGGGCTGGGCTTGCTTATTATTATTATTTTTACTTTTATTTTTTTTCTCTCCCTACATAAGCAACATTGCCAAGGAAATGCCCACTGGAGTGCAGCTGATGGTTGAAGAGAAACAGGTTTTCCTCTTGGATGTTTAGTACATGCAAGGCCAGG
Organism: Corythornis vintsioides; assembly: GCA_025447755.1. Classification (NCBI taxonomy): domain Eukaryota; kingdom Metazoa; phylum Chordata; class Aves; order Coraciiformes; family Alcedinidae; genus Corythornis; species Corythornis vintsioides. The sequence continues at coordinate 2,569 of JAOEGS010102720.1, forward strand.
ACTGGCTAAAGCTGTGGTGGTGGTGAAGTTAGTAGGGAGTAACAAGTTGGCTTGAAAATCAAAAGGGGATGAGCCAGGGAAATGGGTAATTGCTGGAAGTGAGCAGGTGATTTGGAAAGGTGGAGGCTTTGGGGAAAGAGTGCACCCCAGCACGTCCTAAGCAACCTTTTGCTTTACATTCCTGGCACAGTCTTTGCATCTTCGTGGTGTTTGGCCCCTTCTCCTGCTTTGGGCTTCCCGTGCTTCCCTTCCAGGTGTGGGGAAGTCCTGTTACCAGTAAAGTTCACAGGGAAGTCAGTGTATTGTGAATCCTGGCAGAGACAGACTGAATGAGAGGCTCAGTGCTGGGAGGAAGACTGGGGAGGATGGAGAAAGGTCTATTGCAAGATGCTGGTTTCCATGTGTTTTTGCTTTAGGGGCTTTTGTGCTCTCTGGCAGTAAAGCAGTTGTGCTGATGGGAGAAGCACACGCTTGAAAGCTTATCTACCCCAGTGGTCATAGTTCCAGTGCATTCCTAACACCCCAGATTTTCCATTAACCAACAGGGTAGCTCTTCTGCACATGAGACTTCTGCATTTGAAACACAGAAGCTGCTGCAGATCAAAGGAGGCTGAGTATTTTCTGTCAGCAATAACCTGTTAGGAGTGGGTTGAGCTGTTAATCCTACTCATTATCCATTCTCAGGTTGGACAAAATTGTTAATGACTTGGTATTTTCTTGGAAGTATAGCGTCTGTGTCAAGTCTAAAAAGATTTCAGTATAATAATAACAACAGCATTCTGTTACTCAAGTATGTTGTTAGATGTCATTTTGATACCTTAATATTTCAATAAGGTTGTTTTTAAAACTTCATGAGGTTAAGGTGTTTGCTAGTGAGAGAATTCACAACAAGCAGAGTCAGTGGCTACTTCTCTATTCTCTTAAGAGAATTTATTCTTCAGCCAAAAATGTCCCAAACCAGTGGTTTGTGTGTGTGTTTGAGAGGGTTGTTTTATCAACTTTTGCATAAGTTAAAAGATGGCAGAGGTTGGATTGTTCTTAATAGAAAATAAAATAGGAGTCAGCAGTTGTTTGTGGAGATGAAGAAACCAAGTGTATCCATATGAAGTCTATTCAGTGAAAATATCCACTGATTATTCTGGCATTAAACAAAATTGGATGTTGGTAGTTGAGACAGTTGTCTGTAGGAATTATTACCCAGTCATATGGCCATGTTTGAGCAGTTGTTGGTTCTCTGTTCCTGGTCACTGGAGTCTTGTCCTGTCTGCAGTGATGGTCTGTGCAGATCCCTTTGTTTCTAACCCTGGCACCCCCTCAGGTCTGGAGCTAATCAAGAAACTAGCTGCATCTTCCTCTTTTTAGGTTAGCAGAAATACTAGTAAATCCTTCTTAAATGGCATTAGAATTAGTCAACATATTTCTGAGGATGGATGTGTGGAGTTATGGGCTATTTTTAAGATTTCAGCATTTTTTTCTGTGACTGTGGCTTTGGAACAAACCCAGTAAAAATAAAAATGAAGAAAGGTGGTTTTTGTTTATTCCCTGTACAAGAAGTAATGAAGTTTATTTTTCAGTGAAACTGGTTGTATAAATAAGATGCTGCTTTTTTTTTTTTTTTTTGGCCTGGCTGTCTTTCAAGTCCCATAATGACTCTTGAGAAACCGTTCATTTAGATGGGAGAATAGAGCTGCTTTAATTGCATTTTATGCATATCTAGGAAGGCCAGTCTTGTCTTTTATGCCAGAGAAGCTGGCTGAAGCTGGCTGTGGGTAAGAACTGGTTTAACCTCCCAGATGGGCTTGCTCCACATTCATCTGGAAGCACTTAAACTGGTTTGACTGTGTGTTGAGCACTGTAGATAAAGCTTACTGAGTCTTGAGAACCTGTTCAGCCTCAGCTGAATGTTTGCTTCCCCAGATGAAACTGCTCCTCCCTCTGCCAACTCATGATCTTAATTAATTGAGAGTATCCCTCAAAGCTTTTTGCTTTGCATGCCTGTGATTTCTGCCCTGGAATCTTTTAAGCTGGAGTAAACTGCTTACATGTGTTTGTTTATTCTTTAATATTCCATCAACACCCCCATTTTTGTTGTTATGCTGTAGCTTGGGGTATAATTATATATTTTTTTTTAACCTCACAGTGTTGTCCAGTGGTTCCTGAATCATTTTTGATAAGGATTTTAAACTGCTGGGAGAGATTTTGCTTCCTACTGCTTCAGTGGGTGACCACAGTGGCGTTTAGAGGCACCCAGGGTAGTGTCAACTGGGGCAAAACCCGAGGTGCTGAGCACAGCTCCTAACATCTCAAAGTTGATATGTGTACTTTAGCAATGTTTGCAGCCTGCTGTAATTGCAGAACTATTAACTCTACCCAAAAAATCTCCCAGAAGCCTCTTCTGAAACTATTCTAGGCTGTGTGGTGTAGTTATCCAAGCTGCTCTGCAGCCAAAGCAGTTTAGACAAATCTGTCTGTAAGGTAAACATGCAATGATACTAAAACTGTTCCAGCACAGCTAATACAGATCCACAGCATCCTTCCTGTTTACAACTATTCCATGAAGGAACACAGAGATTCCTTTTGTTTGTGTGTTGTGTTAGGAGTGATTTTTAATTTCAGGACATCACTGAGCCCTTCTCTGAAACACAGAGAGAGGTCAAACATGTTGCACTTTAATGTGTCTGAAATCCGTGTGAGGGCAACAGGCTTTTGCTATCTCACTTGAGAACTTTTCTTCTTTAGCATAAAACTAAGATTTTATGCTGAAAATATTGTTTATTGTTGGTAATCAGAGGTTGCTGCAGCCTGGTTCAAGCAGCAGATTGCTATGGAGATGTCATGAACTTTCTTGCCTTCATTGTGATAAATATTTCCTATTTTGCTCTGTGCTGCCTCCACCAAGCTGCTTTTTTTTTATCTCTCTCTTTCAACCCTCAAGGCCAAATACAGTTTCTGTGGTAGATATGTTAAAACTTTTATGAGCAGTAAGTGTGCTACGCCCCTTTGTCAGCACCCTCCATTTTAAAAGCACTCTGACCATTTCTGTGGTATCAATCCTCTGACCTCTCTCCTTTTTGGCTGAAAATTCCTAGCACAGTGTATCTCTGTCCTCTGTCTGGTGGCCAGTCTCCAGCTGGAAGGATTTGCCTGTTCACTTTCTGTTTGAAATATAGAGACTATGTGAATCAGTGCTGAAAACACATTCAGATTCTCAAGAAGGCCCCTTGTAAATGCTTTGTGGGCTCCCTTTCCGGAGAGGATCATTCTCTGGAAAGCTGTGCTTTCTCCTAATCCCCAGTTACCTCCTCCTGCTCTTCTTGATCTGTGCACATCTCTGGTTTTCAGTGCTTCTGGTTTCCTGCAGGTGACTGTTGTGGGTGACTTGCTGAGCCTGTTTAAGCTATTTCTTCTTCCAGTCCTTGTTCACTGACCACCAGGTTGAAGGGTTTAATTTTCTTCTGATAACTGCCTCAGCACCTCTCACCTCTTGGAGAAAACATGGAATTCTGGGAGTGGTGGCTTGTGCTGGTGATGAATATAGTTCTGATTTGAGTGTTGCTGTTCAGAGGGAGGAATAAACCACGGCTTGCCAGTGGTCACAGAGCATGGGATGAAGTGTCGGGGAGATCACAACCCCTTGTGTGACACACCAGTAGGTTCAGCAACCTTATTTTTTATGACGTCTAAGGTCATAAAAAAAATTTATGACTTTTTGCTCCACCCTTCTAGGGGTAGCTGTCCCAGTGGTATTCTGGGAGCTGGCTTGTCCAGCACCATTGTAGGTTACAGGGATCTCTATCGCCTAAGATCAAGCAGAGGCAGAAAAATTTGTATCGCAGAGCAAGTGATAGCAGGGTGATAATATGTAGAATGTGATAATTAAAGGTAGTAAGGCACATTTTGTGTGGTTTCTTTCCTCAGCTTTCAGTCAGGAAGACTGAATACAGCATTTGGAGGTGCAGACATGAAATGTCATGTGTGTGCTTTGTAGATATTCATTCTTTCAGACCTTGTCCCAAATTCTGCCTTATTAAAATTTACTCCCATCTGAAGAGGTGCTCTACAGCAGTGGTACCTCTCTATCAGCTCAAGAAAAAAACCCATTTAGATGAGATTTAGTGGTCAGCTCCCAGTTCTCTCTTTTTGGGGGGTGGGGAGAGATTGCAAGATTCTTGGAGGAGAAACTGAATTCGCTGCTGAGCACATTAAGAAGTGGAATGAAAAAAAGGAAATTAAAGGAAAAGAACTCTTCTGTTACCTTGTTCATCTCGAGGAGGGCTGTGAGGAGCTAAACCTGTTTCGGTCTTCTTTTTGAAGTTCTTGGAGCAGTTATTTCAAATAGATGAAGTAAAATTGTGGGGTTTTTGCACAATTACCTCATCGTGAAACCGTTGTGAGGCTCCGGGTAGTGTTTTGACATTCTGTTCTGCCTGGACTGCCAAAAGCCTTTACTTCAACGTGTTTGACTTCTGTGGATTCCAAATTCTGGAGCAGGAGAGGGAGAAGAAGGGGCCCAAGAATCAATTATGCTGCTATCTGCTTTTCTTGGCTGATCTGGCAGCTCCCGAGTACTGTGATAGTTTTGAAAGAACTAACTGTTGGTTTGCCTCCAGCTTCAGAACCTGTCCAGGGTTGCTTAATCAATTTAATTTGCAAGTCCTAGTCATTAATTAGAAACAAAACAAGTAAACAATGGGGTTGTTGGCCACACAGCAACCAACACTAGCACAAAGTTAAGTCAGGAATGTGTGGATGTGAATGAGGGGGAGAGGGTAGCCGTGTCCTCCTTGTGGCTTTTCTTGCCAACAGCCTGGCAGGTCTGGCTGCACAGTGAAGGTGAAGGGATTAACCCCTTCATTAATCTGCTGCTGGTGGTTTCCTGCCCTGCACTGCATGTCTATGCTGGTTTTTATGGCTGTTTTGCTTTGCCACACATGACTTAGGAGAGAGTCGCTCACTCAGGGCAATAAGCAAGAGGCAGCATGAAGAGAGAAGGGTTTTGGTGCAGGGAAAATGTCTCTGAGGTTAAAATATGGGGAGTCCAGCCAGCACTCCACTCCTGCAGCTGGCAGGCACAATCTTCTGAAGGAATACAAGGCTGGAGTTGTGTTTCAGGGGACTACCTGAGGACACAAAGGGATGGCAGCTTTTCAGAGGGTGAACATGGAAAGTGTTTTTTGGAGTGGTGTGCATATTAGAGCAATGATTGCACAAAAAGATGCATTGTAAATCTGAGGATAATGTGCTTCAACCCTGGAATCTGTAGGGCTCTTTCATTTAGCTGCAGGCTTCTTTGCTAGGGAAGCGTACTGCTTTGTGTACTCTGAAGTCCTGTTGACTCTTCAGAGCTCAATCTCTTATGGTGGCCAAGTATAGACCCTTAAACAAGAGTTTTCACACCATGTGTGTTGTTTTGGAGGCATTGGATCTGAGAAATGAGCATCTGCATTTTATTCATTGAAGAGTTGCAGAGTGTTAAATGAGTTGTAGCCCTTCCTACATTCCTGGATTGCATAAAACCTTGGAGTGAACTGGTTTGCCATGGTAGCGAGGTATCTACAGTTCTACTTCAGAACAGGAATAGCCAGAAATATGTTTGTGTTTCACTGCAGCAGAGGTTATTTTATCAATTCTGCTGCCTCTTTGATGGTTATAAAAAAAACCAAAATGAAACAGGAGGACTTGCCCACTCCAGCATGTTTTAGCTCATTTTTATCTTATGTACAGTTCCAAAGCATGGCAGCTTGTTCCATGGTGCCTTTCTGAAGGAGTCATGGAATTTGGTTAGGCCTTAAGAAAAAATCTTGTTTCTTGGGAAATTTACTGAAGTGTAAACGCTGGGAATGGAGAAGACTTGACCTGCAATATAAACTGAATTTAGTAATGTGATATATATATATATATCTGTTTTACTTATTCTAGAGTTTGCTAAGTCTGAAATTCAGTTTGATTCATCTTTCTGCCATCTCTGAATCCTGTCTTAGTTGTATTTCTCTTCTGATCCTCTGAAAGACCATGTTTCCACACTGATCTGAAAGTGTGTGCAGATGCTGCCTCAGGAGAACTCAGTGGTCTTGGGTTCTTCCCCTGTGCCTTGGAGGAGAGTTTTTGTTTTTTGTTTTTTTTTTTTTTTTTTTTTATTCCATCTATCAGCAGACACAGTACTTTTCACCTGAATTATATGCAAGAAGATGGATTTTGGGCTTTAAATAGTTATTCTGTGTTTTGAAAGGGGAAAACTCTCATCTGTGTTCACTTTTTAATAACAGAAATAAATATAAATTTGGAGTATTAGTTTTTCTGGCTAACCATTAGTAACCATTCTGGTGTCCAGGAGCCTTCATTCAGGATAAAAAGGATTTATCTCTGTTGTTTATTGAATAGGAGAAAGTACCATAATCCTTCTTTGGTGAAGAACAATGTGCATCCTAGTTCAGTGATCACCTAGATTCTGTGAACCAGAGTGCTGAAGACAGGAGATACTCCACTTTTAAGGTGACATCAGTTTAAATGCATTATTTTGTCAACATTTGGGCAATCAGGATGGAAACCTGCCCTCGGATCAGCAGAGAAGCCAGTTGTTCACTCACTGTAAGCTTGGCATTTGTGTTTGCTTCCAGATGTTTCTACTCTTAAAAGGCATTTTGTAGGGATTCCAAATTTCTTGGTGGAGTGTGAATGTGGCTGCACTGAGACAGTGTTTGACAGTTTTGCATCTTAGTATATTGTATTTTGAGAAGAGTATGTATTAATGGTAACTAATACATTGAAAGAAAACATTATTAAGTAGATGATAGCTTTGAAGGAACTGTTGGTTCATGGTGCTGTGTTAGGCTATCCTATTATTAATCTTTATTTTACCTTCATCACAAATGCTGTGCACTGTTTATTTCACCAGTTGGCTTATCTGATTTTCAGCTGAAAACAGGAATACATTCAGTCTGTCCCCATAACCTGGTAGGTTAGCTTGGCTTCTCAAGTGATTAAACCAACCACCAAATAGACTTGATACTCTGTAACCAAGTGTTGAACACTTCACTAGCAGTTCAGTGCCAATGCCAAGGTATTGCATAATAACTATTTTTATGATGCTCTCGTGTCACAATCCTGTAGTAAGTAACCTTTACTTACTACACTAAGTGCCTGTTGTACTTTTTGCACTGTTTCAGAAAAATAAATAATTAATATTTCAAAAACTTAAGCTATAAATTATTTTTGATTGAGTTTTTTTCATGGCTGTGAACTGTTCAGATATTTGGAATTGAACACAGTATAAATTCCCCTCTTGTTTTATATAATATTATTTTTAGATATAAAAATATTTTAGATTTTATATAAAAATAGATATTATATTATATAAATATTTAGATATCTTTATATCTAAAAATAACATTAATTTCCTTTTGCCCAAAAGAATCCTTACCCTGGCCAGTAAAGATGTTGTCACTTCATCAGCTGTCTCATTGAGTGCCTAACATCACAATTGGGCCCACTGCAATCAGGCACACTGAATTACAAAGTAACTGTAGAGATTTTAGCAAGGAAAGCCTCAGTGAAAATATTTGGAAATTCAAGTCCTGGGATAACACCATTGATTGTTGGAGAGCCTGGGTCCTCTTTGTTTGTTCTGCAGTCTGCCGCTGTCTTGTAAGGCATGAAAAAATAGCTCATGACATGATTATCCAAGCAGAAGATGGCAGTGCTACCAAATATGAGGAGAAAAAAACATGCCTGAAGAACCTTAAAGTTGTACAGAAGCATCCGGTTGTGAGATAGGAATCCAGATCTTCTGGCTCAATGCAAGAATTTGTCACCTGAGGAAGAACAACTCTCCCTTTCACAAAATCAGTTAACACCCTGAAAAAGAAAATAAAAGATCGGGTGTGTCAAGGGGTAGCAATTCCCTATTAAAAAAAAAATATTTTCTTTTTTTTTTTTTTCCCCCCTGCCTGTGGGGGTGGGGCTGGGC
>JAOEGS010102721.1:0-10528 GCA_025447755.1 Corythornis vintsioides
ATTTTTTAGATTAAGGATATTTTTTTCTTTAGCAAGACAATAGAATAGAAATAAAATACAACTAACTTGAGAACCATCAAAACCTTTCCAGTGTCTGACTACTTTGCTGCTTCCATTTCAGGGAAAAAAAAAAACAAACAAAAAAAACCAAAGATAAAATTTATGACTCAATGTAGGGAAGAAGCAGTAATTTCCAACATAGGATTGCTTCTTTATAATGAGTGAAAAAGATCTTGCAGCCTGTGTTCCTTAAAGGCTGAGATGTATGTTAGAAAAAAAGATCATTTGATACTTCTTCTAAAAGGTGATGTACCTGGTCCTTGGTCTGACCCAGCTCAGTTATTTTTAAGTAACATATAGAAATATATTAGTCATACTGTATAATCTGTACTTCAATATTAAAAAGACATTGTAACTTGAAAAAAACCCAAACACTTTTTCTTTCAAATAATACCCTAACTGGAAAAATCTATCCTTGAAGAGGCAAAATAGGATATTCTTGATAAACAGAGAGAAGCACAGCTGAAGTTTTATTTAAGATACTTCTCATTATTCTTTTTTGTCTGCAAATAGTCTCCCTGACCACATAGAAAAGTGTTTTGAGTTATATAATTTCTTTTTAAACTTGGCAAGAGTAACAGAATATTATATGAATAATAACTGTTCTTGGATATACATTCTGCTCTGTATAGGATCATAGAATAGTTTAGGTTGGAAGAGACTTTTATCATCTTTGTCATCTAGTCCAACCCTCCTGCCATGTATGGGAACATCTTCAAATAGATCAGGTTTCTCAGAGCCTCGTCCAACCCGACTCTGAATGTTTCCAGAGATGGGACACCTATCACATCTCTGGGCAACATGTGTTAGTGTTCACCAGCATCACTGTAAAAGAATTTCTTCTTTATATGTATTCTAAATCTACCCTTTTTCAGTTTAAAGCCATTGCTTCTTGTCCTGTCACAAGAAGCCCTGCTAAAAAGTCATTCTCATCTTACTTTTTAAGTACTGAAAGGCCACAGTAAGGTCTTCCTGGAGCCTTCTATTCTCCATACTGAACATCCCCAGTTCTCTCAGCCTTTATTCATAGGAGAGGTATTCCATCCCTCTGCTCATTTTTGTGGCTCTCCTCTGCACCTGCTCCAATAGGTATGAATTGTGTTGAGAGCTCCGGAGCTGGACACAGTGTCACTATCCAGTAAAGGATAGGTGGCAATTTTTCACAGGTAAGGTTTCAACAGTGAGGAGTAGAGGGTCAGAATCACATTCCTCAATCTGCTGGCCATGCTTCTTCTGATGCAACCCTGGATTTCTGGGCTGCAAGCACACATTACTGCCTCACATTCAGCTTTTCATCCACCAATATCCTCAAGGCTTCTCCTCAGGGATGATCTCAATTCCTTCATCCCCCAGCAGGTGTTGATACTGGGATTGCACTGAACCAGGTGCTTGGCCTTGTTGAACAATGTTGAACCTCATGATGTTCACATGAGCCCACTTCTCAAGCTTGTACAGGTTCATCTGCATGACATCCCATTCTTCAGGCATGTCAACTGCACCACTCAACTTGGTGCCCTCTGTAAAGTTTCTGAGGGTGCACTCAATCCCACTGTCTATGTCATTGATGAAGATATTAACCAATAGTGGTCCCAATATGGATCCCTGAGGGACACTCCTTGTCACTGATCTCCATCTGGACATTGAGCTATTGACTACTACCCTATGGATGCAACCATCCAAGCAATTCCTCATCAATTGGACACTTCACTTCTGTAGTCAGTTTTCTTCTTCATTCTAGCATTTGTTGCTGAAAAAGCGATTGATTATTTGCATTAGTATAAATTAGTAATACTAATTATTTCTTTTGATTAATGTCTTTTTCTCAGCATTGCTTAATCACTATCTTGAAAAGGAGCAAAATATTCTATTTCTTTCATTGCACCCTTTTGTAAATTGTCATTGTTGCTACCATTTTCACTCCTGGAAATTATGGCATACAGATTTATTTCCTGTGTTAATTATATTTCTGACTGTTCGTGCCTCACTTAGAACTTTCTTTTTCACCTGAATAATTATATGACGAAAGAATCATTGCCTGGGGCTTGCCTAAGGCATGGCATTGCAACACAGAGGATTGCATGATTGCCTGGGCCCTAGTTTATCACGGCATGCATTCTTTCTTTAGAACAGAACATGCATTCGCTCAACCATATTCCTCCATTCAGACCCTACAGTGTTCAAAACCTCAGAGGGTATTTTATTTGCTTTCCCTCTCTTTCTTTCCATTGTCTATGAGTTGTTCTCTCATGCTTGCTTCTATTTTATTTTACTTTTGCTTTTGAGCAATGAATTAGATGAGAAATCTTCTTACTGTTTACAATTACATTTTCTATTGTACGTCAGTTCTGCTTAGAACAATGATCCAGTGAGGCTCTGAGCGTGCTCAGCTTCATGACAGAATAGATTTCAGAGTTTTCAGCTCTTTATTCTGAATCACAAATTCATTGAGCATCAAAAGATAATTTACAATGAGGGGACTGACTCATTTTGGATTAAGAAGTGCTTTTATGTCCACTTATTGTCTATCTTTTTTTCTTATATTACTCTTTGTCTAAGAGTATGAAAGCATATACGTACATGAAAAATCACCTGAACCATCACTGGGAGAGAAGAGGAATTAACTAGGACAAAAGAAGAAGGCTAACAAATAGTCTTTCTTGCTAATTGCATCCAGTTAGAAATTATAAGTATCAGATTTTTCCTTATATTTATTTTTTTTTTCTATTTACTGCATTCCCCTTAGACAACTTTTTAATTGTCAGGTAGTTGTCAGAGGTAATTTTATTGAGACAATGTCAATATGAAATTCAAATGGCATGTGTTTTACTGTGTGGACAACAGAGGCTCCCTCAGCCTCTCTCATATGACTTGCTCTCTAAATCCCTCTCATGAGGGCTTGAGAGCTCGGTAGGGCATGAGAGCTTGGTAGCTCTCCTCTGGACATGTTCCAGAACCTCACTCAAGGTCTTTCCTATAATGAGGGGCCAGAACTGAACACAGTACTTGAGATAAGGCCTCATAAGAGTCAAGTATAAAAAAAATCAAAAAACACAACAACAACAGCAACAACCCAACCCAAACAAAAAAAACCCAAATAACCCAAAACAAACCTGTTAGTTCTCCTAGTAAGATGGATTTATTTCTGATGGCAGTGATTTGCACAATAGTTGTTTTCTGGCAGTTATTTGCACAGTAGTTGTTTTCTCATGGATGCATGCAAATATGCTCACAACTGTGCTTTCAACTCCATGGCCTTCTCAGCTGTGAAAATTCTCAGTTTAACTGGGATAACTCTTAACTTTACCTGTGTCTCATAAGCAGTCAATGAGCTCATAAGTATACTCTAGACTGCAGGAGGAGACAGAAATGTAATCTCTGCAGATCAATTTTTGGATGAAAGCTCAATCAAAGTCTGGCTATCAGACACAGTTAGGAATGGCTTAACACATAGACTTATTCTTAGGCCATCAAAGCCTAACCTAAGAGACCTCCCCAAGCTCATTCCTAGGTCTGTGACTATTTAGATGAACATAACAGACTCACCCAGCCCCTAGACACCTGTCTTACTTTTGTCTGATCATTGATCCAACCATAAACTCCATCATAATGGATATTACCAAAAGAACAAACCAAAACTTATTAATAGGAATCAGATCTGTCAGAATATTTTGGGCCGAATTAATTTCCACATCTAGCTGAACCGAATATTTATTATAGGACTGAATTTGTTTCTATCATGCAATGATTAATTAAAAGACACCTTATGGCTCCCCTGAGGTGTCATGATGTAGAAAGATGCCCAAGAATCCTCCTGGTAGTTTCTTCACCATGTCATTGCTGCCATTTGGCAGGGTTGATCACTCAGTGTATGGACTACTTAAAATCCAAAGTCATTTTTTAAGCCTAACTTGCTATCAATATTCTGTTAAAATTGACATCCATGAGGCATACTTTACAAGACTTCCAAATCTCTGAAAACCAAACAAACCAGAAATAGAATATATCAGGAAAAAGAATCAAGCTCATAGGGGAAAATGGGTCATAAAGTTGAAGATTTAAGACTTGATCTAAATACCCTGAAAATCTACAGTGCACTTAAGTAGATGAAAAAGTGGCCTGTGTCAGCAAGCATTTTGTTTCAGGAAATGGCAAAAGGGAGTAATAAAGTTTGCAATGTGCTACTGAAAAGGAAAGCAACCACAGTGCCAAGAAGATAACTGATGCTTAAACAGCTGTTAAATGATATCTTACAGACTGTAGCCCTAATAGACAATGGCCAACTATAATAATAAAAAAATATTTATATGTTTATACATTCTTTCATCTATGGATCTCCATGTTTGATGTTCAGTAGGCAATGGAACTTCAAAATAAATCAGTAATACAGATACATAATGGAATGCTTTTCATGTTGACTGAGAAAAAATTTTAATATAAAATTATAAAACTCAAGATTAGACAACAAATAAAAATCAGGACTAAACTCCTTGTTTTTTTATATTGCATTCCTATGTAACAAGAAAAATACGGCTGTAATGCATTATCCAAACAGTCAGATGGAATGTCTCCTTCTCTGGAGACACTCAAGACCCACCTGAATCTGTTTCTGGGTGACTTAGTCTAGGTGACCCTGCTCTGGCAGGGGGGCTGGACTAGATGATCTTCTAGGTCCCTTCAACCCCTGACATTCTATGATTCTGTGATTCTGTGAATGTGGTGACAAACTTACTCTTTCAAGTATGGCATTTACTCCCTAGGTATAAGTTTTTCAGCTTTGGATGTACTCAGAATCCCAATAATTTTATAAAACATCTTGGGGTGGTGTTTTTTTTTTTTAATTAGGCCTGTCTGAGATGAAGTTAATTTTCCACATAGCAGCCCTCACAGTGCTGTGATTTGTATTGGGAATTCGAAAAGTGTTGATAACATACCAGTGATTTGGCTACTGTTGAACAGAGCTCAGCATTAATTCTGTCTCTCCAACATTATCTCCTCACTAGTAGGATGAGGGTGGGCAAGATCTTGGGAGGGGACAGAGCCAGGACAGCTGGCACAAAGAGATATTCCATGCCATATATTGTCTGCGTGTCAGTAAAAGCTAAGGGAATGGAGGAGAAAGGCTTGGCATTCATTATTTATGACATTTATCTTCCAAAGCAACCACTACGCATGATGAAGCTCAGCTTAACAGGAAGCAGCTGGATATCATGTACTGTTGGGAATGAGAGAATGAAGTATTTTGGTTTCCTTATGTGTGACATTTGCTTTTGTTTTAGTAAACTTACTTTATCTTGACCCACAAATTTGTGGGTTTTTACCATCTTCTTTCTTCCCTCCCTGTTGTACTGATGAGGGGAGTGATGGCTGGTATGTTGTGTTAATTGCTTTAAGGACAAGAAAATCTCATATACTTTGTAATTTATGTTGCTGATCCTTTCACTTACAGATCTCTTTCCCTATAAGTGAGATCCATCAGACATGACCTTATCTGGAAATTAGTTTAGTCATATACTCTTTCTAGTCAAGAAAGAGAATGAGGAACTTCCTCAGAAGAAGTAACTTCATTTATCTAAGAATACACTTCTCAGGTCCAAGTCTTTCTATAATTTCAGAGCAAGAATAAATAGGCAATGTAAATGAAACTTGTAGTTGGTTATACAAATTCAGATGAATACTACCTTAATTTTCCAATTAATCTGTAGCAAAACACATTCTCACTTTTCCCCCCAAATGACATTAAAAGATATTATAATACAAATAATGACGAAATTAATGTCAAGTGAAAATGGAATGTGGAATTATATTGCAGCTTATAGAGCTATTGTATATAGAAAATTTCGTTGGGAAAGATTTTGCTCAAGAAAATAAGACATTACAATTCCATTTTACAATGGTTGCATTTTAAGGCACAATTGTTGACGTCTTGATCTTTGGTAGCATACAAGGAAGATTTTGAAGTTTCATGGAGCTGCCATGTAGATCCAAACGATTTGACTTTTACAGCTTCAGCAGTGACAGTTTTGACTCTAAGGGCCATTTTGGACACATCAATCCTACCATTTTGCAAAGACAGAATTTTGTATGGAATTGATAAAATATTAAGCTCAGATTTCCAGATTCCTCAGGTTATGCTTCTGTGTTATGGAAAGAGGAGGCTATTGCAATGAGTGTCCATGTAAGCAGAATCATACTTCATCAAATTGAAAGAAAATCAAATAACATGTTCCCTTTTCACTGTAAACATAGATACTTAACCACTTTTTAGGTCAGGAAATCTGTATTCTTTAGTGGGTTTTTTTTTCTCAGATTTTTCTAGACATATTGTGCATTTCGTCTTATGGAGTTTCTGAGTGTACAGAAAGTTATTTATTGTACAAAGACAATTTTATAAATAATAGAACATATAACTACAAATATATGTTTATACTAGTGTATCAAGGGGGACTAACATTAACAGAAAATCCATATGAACAGAATATTAGGGTATGTTTTTAAACCTCTTTGTGATTCAGTACAACTTCTTTCTAATTAGATATGTTCTGTATATGAACATATAAATTTTGTAAATGGCTTGAGTATGCCAAATATTCTTGTTTTAATTATAATAAATAAGAGTGATGTTTTAAAGAGTGAAAGTTTAATGCTAAATTCAATTTAACAACAAAATTAAGTCATTAGAAGACATTGGATCTTTCTTAGGGAAAAGCGAATGAAATATTATGCACCATAAAAGTGCACAGAGTAAAAAGAGCATTCTAAAATCTGTCCAGGACTTCAAAAGAAAAAAAAAAAAAGTTTGAAAAGAAAATGAGCACAGTTTAACATTAATATTAAATGATGAAGGTTTTATTTTCTTTTTCTAATTTATTTGAAGAAAAAATAATTATTATAGCTGAAATAGCAATCTTGAGAAATATACATTACATTATGAGGAGAATTTGTTGCAAATGAGAAAAAATAAATAAGGAAAAAACTCTTGCCACAGCTCAGAGTATTACAGTTTTACATACTACAGATACGGGCAAATTAAAGTTTTGTATTTTTTTTTCTGGGTAGACAAACTTATTTATTCTAAAGGATATTAAATATTGACTAAACTTTTGCTATAAGGATTGTACTTATCAATAAAGAATTTTTTTCAGGAATTTTTTAATATGTTTTTTAAATGTTTTTTCTGCTTTCAAAGGAGCTCTTCAACTCTGTCCTGAACAAATCTATTAAGCTATATGGTCTGAAAAAATCCCATTGGTAATGAAATGAGAAAATACACCTTTGTGGAAACAGAACACATTTGTTTTGATATTTCTAGGCTAAAAATATTAATAATTAGAGAGTTGGCTTGTAAAGACATCCTTTTTCACACTGAGTTAAGACAAAACTACTTTATAATCCATCTCACAATACTGTATGATTAAGGGGAATTTAAAAGTAACATCTTGAGTAGGGAAAAAAAACCCCATATTGCTCTGTGATTTGCTGCACTGCGAGATAAACACATGGCTACAGTGTGGAGGAGCAGAGAAGAGACTGGAATATGATTCAGTGAGTGACAAAAGCCCTTTTATTCTGAAGACGAAGACTTCATCAGAATGACATCTGGATTCAGTCTGAACAGTCAGTAGTGGGTGTTCGTCCTCCTACTGAATTTATGTAACTCTCTTTCCACCTCACCCCCACATCAAAATAAATAAATAAATAAATAGTTACCTACTTTGAGTATTCATTGTGGATTCAAGGAAACTATTTGCAAACGAAAAGATTTTGTCTACCATATAAGAGGTTTGCAGGATTTTTATTTTATGGTTATGACTGCCTACTTGGGTTATTCCATTTTCTTGCTCCCTGCTTGCTATCTGCAGTGTAAGGAGTGAAATGGTTAATTACCATAGACATTACAGAGAACTAGAGGAGGCAGATAGGTAGATGGATGGATAGATATACAGATATATTTTTTTTAAAAATCAAATTTGTTGATCAGTTTTAATGCTGTAGTGTATGTTGCTCTGTATCGAGTGATTTGTTACAGTGATTCACAGTGCTTAAGGAGAGGGAGTAGCTTATTGGGGCTGCTGACCCCCAAATCACATGGGTTTGGATATTTTGAGAACTATTAATATGGAAAGCCATTAAATTTACTGTCTTCTCTGATGGTTTCATAACTTTTCTTAGAAAGGACTCATATTTGGAAAGAGACCATGTTTTATCTCACAAAATGTTAGTCATTATGTAGAGCATCTCAGCAACCACCTGCTAGCTGCACAGCTATTCAGGAGGAAATTGAAGCCCTTAAGAGGTTAATGAATGAGGTTAGTCAGAAAAAAATGCTACAATAAGAGTTGTGACTAGACTTCACAAAACGTCAGGGAAAGTAAGTAGAAAATGAAATTTTCAAAGAAAAAAACTGGCCATGTCCTGGACTGTGCTGCTATCCAATGATCTCTGGATAGATTGGAGAGCTGGGCGAAGGTGAACCTTGCAGTGTTCAATAAGGACAAGTGTAGAGTCCTGCATCTGGGGAGGAGTAACACCAGGCACCAGTACAGGTTAGGGGTTGACCTGCTGGAAAGCAGCACCATGAAGAAAGCCCTTGGAGTCCTGGTGGATAGCAAGTTATCCATGGGTCAGCGATGCTCCCTTGCGGCCAGAAAGGCCAATGGCATCCTGGGGTACATTAAGGAAACTGTGTCCAGCAGCTGTAGGGAGGTTCTCCTCCTCCTCTATTCTGCATTGGTGAGGCCCCACCTAGAATACTGTGTCCAGTTTTGGGCTGCCCAGTTTAAGAGAGACAGGGACCTCCTGGAAAGAGTCCAACAGAGAGCTACAAAGGACTTGAGCCATCTCCCCTTTGAAGAAAGACAAGGAAACAGGGTCTGTTTAATCTTGAGAAGACTGGGAGGGGAATTTATTAATTTCTACAAGTATCTGAAGAGTTGATGTCAAATAGAAGGAGCCAACAACCTCTTTAGTGCCCAGCAATAGGACTAGGAACAATGGGTATAAACTGGAGTGTAACAGGTTCCACCTCAACATGAGGAAAAACTTTTTTCCTTTGAGGTTGATGGAGCATTGGAACAAGCTGCCCAGGGAGGTTGTGGAGTCTCTTTCTCTAGTGATTTTCAAAACCTATCTGGATGTGTTTCTGTGCCACATGCCCTATGTGATCCTGCTTTTGGCAGGGGAGATGGACTCAATGGACTCAATGATCTCTAGAGGTCCCTTCCAACCACTATCATTCTAGATGATTCAAGGCTGTGAGGTAGACAAAGGGTGGGGCATACAACTCCAGGACCAGTGAAGATGAAAAAGGAAGAGCCAGTGAAAATAATGTGCCTTAGGATGTTCTGTTTCAATTCAGTGCCATTAAGAAACTATTGTAATTACAGATATAGTATATATATATAGTAACTATACCTGTACTGGTAAACAGTGAATATGTCCAGCACTGAAATGCAGCTGTCCACACAGTTAAATTCTTGTAACAGATTCAGACAGTTTTTCACTCAGGCAAATATGTGATGCCTCCAAAAGTCCCAGGCATGCTCGGGAGTTAGCACAGGCCAGGTACCATTTCTATAGGCACCTTGGATGTAGCTAATGTGTTTCGGAGGTTAACAGTACTCTTGTGGACCTTGGCCATTGATTTCAAGGCCAACGAACATATCTTAGAACTACTGAGTTTCCCATTATGTAGATACAATGGTTCAGTAAAACTCTGAAGTGTTATCTCAGGAGGAGAGTGCTGGTTGCCTTCTGCTGTCCTGATAGCACTTGAAGAAGAATTAAGAAGCCAAAGAATGGCAGTCATCTGTCCATTAAACCCACCTGATTAAATGGAAATACTACAACACAGTTCATAATAAAAAATTTGCAAATGGCAAGAGAGACAAAACAATATTTTCACTCTGTAATACATTATATTTTAATGACAAACTCAATACATTTAATGTCTGATACAGTCAAATGTAGATAGTAATTGCTGTTGTTGACATGATCAGGAGTTCTTTAAGGTCAGTGGAAAGCCTGCTGTGAAATTCATGTCTAGTAAACCAAAGACTAGTAATTTGACACAGAGTTAGTATAAGGACTAAAATATTTTCGAGAAATCTCAGCTTTACATGACCTGCCAAGATCTTTAGATAATCTGTTTTCTTAGTTTTATGCTTCAGTAGCAGTAATAATCTTTGAAAAAATCAGGCCTTAAAATATTCACCAATAGCAGGAAAAATACATGAGAAATTATGACTCTAAAAGATATTTATTTGAGGTATTTTATTCCCTCTGTTGCTTCTTGTTCTATTTCTTTCTTTTGCTTTAACTTTTTCTTTCAGATACTTCATTATGAAGAATCAAAAATATACCCTGTTCTGACATGAACATCTCATAGCTTTATTGAAAAAATTCCAAACACTGACTTAATTCTGTTGTAAGTTTTCCAAGCATACTGATGTAAATGTTGTCATGATATATT
>JAOEGS010102722.1:0-10523 GCA_025447755.1 Corythornis vintsioides
GGGGGTTGGACTAGATGATCTTCTAGGTCCCTTCCAACCCCTAATATCTATGAATCTATGAATCTATGAATCATGTCATGTTATTTATGTTCTGTTATTTTTAGGATATTTTCACATTGACAGCTACAGAAAGTTGTGCACACAAGGTATTGTCAGCCTAAACCCAAAATATACAAAGGTTATCAGCATCTATTACCTAAAATGAGTGTCTACAACAATTTACTTCTGGAAAGCTAACCTATCAGAACTGAAGGACTGTATCCCAAACAGCTCTTGTATTGAAATGACAAGATCAACACCTGGCCCCAATCCAGAGCAATGCCAGGATGCAGGGAAGAAACAGAGTTCACACTCAAGTATCATAGGTACTCCCTAAATATTTTGCCTGCAATAATCTATACATAGGCCTAGAGGTTGAGTTGCACAGCACACAAGGTAGGGTGAAAAAAGAAAAATTAACTTGATGTCAGCCTTACCAACTTGTAGCATTTCTTTTTCTACTGCAGCACTTCTTTGTCTTTTAGATGCAGGATCACAAGTGGTGGACTGAGTCTTAAATAAAAAGTAGCCATGTGAGTATAACCTGAATGTGAATCCAAGCAAATACAAGCTTCCTGAAATTTAGCCAGCTCTATTATTACTTAGGAACCATGATTTGCCAGTTCAGATTGCAACAGAATGCAAACCTCTGTGGGATGTCTGACAAGGATGCTTGAATTTTTTAATATAAGTACTCCTAAGTACAGTGATTAAACTAATACAAGCTTATCAGTCTTTTGAGTTCAGCTCCTAAACATGCCAAATTCTAAAAGTTTACATATTTTGTAGAAAAGAGAGTTAACAGCTCTCTCAGGAACTAATAATTATAGCTTGAGAGTTTCTTATTCCTCTTAGCCTGTGGGGTAGTAAGGAGAATAGCACTACACTTCTGAACCAAACTTGGAAGTCACACTATTCATAACTTGTTTTTTCAGAGCCAAAGTCCTACAGGAATCCTCTCATGGACTGGTGTTACAAACACACCACAGCCATAAACTTGAACAACTGCAAAGTATATGGAAGACAACAAAGCACTCTGCAAGTGCTAGAGCAGAGTACACGAACCTGAGCAAGGCAAAGCTGGCACACAAGAGCTGCCTGCCATAAATGGGAAAGAACCACCTACTGCTGTACAGGCTTTAAGCAGGCCCAACTTCAAGATGCATTTGAGATGCCCTTCCTCCTTATTCCATCTACTCTCAAAAGCTTTGCTAACCTCTTCTGCAGGCTCTGTGAGTGGAGCAGCATGGCGTTTTCTTGTTACCTGGGCTGGCAACGTCACCACCAGAGAAACTTTTGGAACTTCCTTCCTTTCCTCAGACACGTCATCATCTGAAAAACAGACAGGCCTCAGCAGACCACAATGTAAAAGGGGATGAAGATTTCTATTTGCAACAAAGCCAAGCTCCTTAATCCCGCCTAAAGCAGCATAACTCATTTTGAGTCACACCCCCTTCTGCCAACAGCATTGGCATCTTTTCTGTCAGCTAGCTCACAGAACAGTCCTTCAGCATCGGGGCTCAGAGACTAACTCCTGAGCCTGCCGGCCAGATCTGCTAGATCACCCTGCTTTTGGGAGCACGCCCTGTTTCTGGAGAAGTGGCACAGGGTGCAATTTATCCTCCTCATCCCCTCCACACATGCAGGTACCCTTGCAGTTTATTACACATCACTCTTGTCTGCTTGAGAGAAACTCTTTGCTGAACTCTAGAAACCAAAGGTACCCAAGCCTGCTCTTCTCCATGTGAAAGAAGCAGAGACATGCAACCTCCAAGTATCAACGAGCCAGGGCTTTCTAATAAAGAGCTGCTTTAGAGAATAAATCATATGAGATTGTTGCATTGGATTGAAGAGAATGGCATTTTAGCAGATGAAGGCAGATGAGGCCACACTCTTAGAAGCAGGTTTGGCTAGTTTATTAAGATATGGGAATTGTTCCTACCAAGAATTGCTCATGTTGCTAAAAGGAGGAGAGACAGGGGAGTAAGAGAGAAGTTTGACATGCTTTTAAATTGTTTTATGTTGTTAAGCCTGAAAATCATACTAGTAGTTCAGCAGTCCCTACCATTAAATACCACTGTGTGGATGTGGTGCTGGGGGACATGGTTTAAGGACCCTGGCAGTGCAGAGTGAACAGTTGGACTCGATGATCTTAAAGGTATCTTCCAACCAAATGATTCTATGATTCTATGAAATAAGGGGCGGCATCATTTGCCAAGCAGTAACTAGGAAGCTCCACATCTTGCTGTAGAACTTGTGCTAAGAAATGTCATACAGCCAAAAGAGCTTAATTTCTCCTATTTGATTAATAAAGATGGAAAAGGAGCAATGTCTAAAATCATGATCAATGCAGTTGCATCCAAAGGCACCAACTCGTCTGCAGATAGCTGCATCATTTTAACCTTAAGACACTTTGTGGAGAGGGAATCAGAGGAAGACTTGCTCAAGAGAGCACTTCTCTGCACTGCTCTTCCCTCTTATGCCTGGCATCTGCTACATCTCCTTCCTCTTTACTCATCCTTCCTCTCGTTTCAAAATGCCCATATCCAAATTGGAAGGTTCCGACTAAACCGACTCTTCTGATTTCAGTTCATCTTTCCCCCCACCTTGTCGAGGCAAAGCCACTAGCTTACAGAAATACCTTTTTTTCTTTGCTTGCCACCAGTTTAAAGTTACCTTCCTTCACTTTTCAGACTCCGAGTGATTTCTCCTAAGACATACAGGTATTCTGAATTGGCAGAGACACAATGCAAATACAGAATGGAGGGAGCATACAGGTTCAAAAAACTATTTTCTGCTGACATGCATGGGCTCCCTGGCAGAGACCTGGGATATCTCCTGCTGCCATTAAAAGTATTGTGCCCGGCCACGGTCCACACAGAGAACATCATTGCTAGCACCAGGCCATATAATACACCTGCAAGCCACTGGCTACACAGATGGCCAAAAGGAAAGACTGACTTGAAAAGCCAGATTCAGTAACAATGCTGAAGTTAAAAGGCCGAAGTTTTCTAAGGTATCCAAGAAAAAAACAGGCATAAGAAATACTTCTGTCAGGTACAATACCTGTTTTTTGCTTTTTCAGTTGAGGCTCATCAGGATCTTCCCCGAGTGGCCAAACACTGAGGAGAGAACACACAGAACTATGTTTTGCAACTACTGTAGACAAGCTTCTAACAGGACGACTTCCCTTCACAGGGCCCAAACTCCAAAACTTACTTTAATACCCAAAAGGTCTCCCCCACCAAAAACACCATGACACACAGCAATGAAGAATTGCTTGTTGAAGAATTATTTGATTTTCTTACAGAAAAACAATCTCTTTTAAACTGTGATGGACCACAAACACTGACAGGATTATTGTTACTGGACTATGTTTCATCTGTAACAGGAGCACAAAAAGGAGCTGATAGCCTTAACTGCATCTTTCATACAAGATAAACACTATTTGCTATGCTTGTGCTGTTCAAGTCAAGCAGAAAATACCATGGGTAGCTGTTAAATGCAGCTCTATCCCTATAAACTTGCAATCTCACTTATCATATTTTCTCTGCCAGAAGGTAAAACTGAACAATATCTGTACCCTCCCACTGGATTTTTAGCACGAGTTGAATCTTTTTGCACTGCTCTTCAGTGAAAAGCATCCAGAACCAGCAGAACCGAGCGCAATTCAGCCTCCTCCAGGCTGCGTTCTGAGATCTACAGCATTTAAACCCCTGAATGCAGTTTGGAACAGAAGTATCTCTTGCTCCAGCTATAGCAGAAAAGCACCTTGGACTCCTGAGAGCGTTGCTGTGACCATTTCCTTTTTCTCTAGTTTCCCCACCATTCTCTCCACCCATGCCCAGAAGTCTTCCTCTTTTTATAATGGGAAAACCTCAGGTGGCAGAAGTAACAACAACCCTATGGTTTAGAGTTCCTTGAAGAGACTCACACAAGATACCTGGGAGCAGCTTTACCATTGGGAGAGCTTCTGAAGCCAGCTAACTCACTTTCACTTAAATTTCATCCTAATTGCTTTGCCTGTCATTCACACTATCACTTAGCAAAACTTGGGTCTTCTGGTTAGGCTGTGGCATGACAACCTGCAGCACCTACAAAGGCAGCTGCTTCAGGGTGGGACTGTGGTCTGCACAGCAGCTGTGAACAGCCATTTGTGCAACAACTCTTTCCAGAAGATGTTCACTTTTCCCATTCCCTCTGAAACAGGAGACACTATGCTGAACCTCCTGGAGCAAGAGTTTCTCCCAGAGGAAGAAATCACACTCCCCAAACAGAGCATGTGATCCATATGTTCCCTGTCTTCAGGGGGATAGGAGCAACAGGCACAAAGACAGCTTAGCCATCTGTCACCGGGATCTCTTGGGCAGCAGCAATGGTTAACACCTGGGAGGGCATTCTCCTTTCTTCTACCCCACATACACACAGCATCCCCACACCACGACTTTCCACCAGCACATCTATCCTTTTATGCATACTGTTCTCTGTTCTTTCAACACACCTACTTTAAGTCTCCACCCCTTTTCTTCTTTTCAAATTCCCCTTGTGTAGATGGAAAGTGAATAGAGGGTGGGTTTGCCAAGGGGCTGATTGGGAAGGTCTGGAACCAATAATCATCTCAGCATCACAGATGAGCAACTGTGGCTGTGGGCACAGGGTGACACATCGACAGAGTGAGCCTCTGCCAGCTACACAGGCCGACAGCTGGGCCAGGAGAGGTACAGCCTGTTCTGCTTCACCTCTTCCCGTGCCAGGGTGGGAAAGAGCAATGGGTGGCACGAATAGATCTTTTGGGAATCCATGGCGAGCCCTACCACCTTGGAGGAGGTGTCTGGGAGGGCAGAGGCCGAACTCAACCCCAAGACGGGCAGCCGGAGCGAGGGGAACCCCAAGGCGAGACACCGCACTGCACCCCAATCCACGATGCCACAGAGCGACTAACGTCGCTCCCGCCCCCGGCTCGAAGCCCTCAGGAAGAGCGGTCGATGCTCCCGGCGGGCGGCCGCTCCCGGCAGGCGAGCCCTGGAGGTCCCGCAGGCCCCACCCCGGGAGGCCGCGAGGGCCGGTGACGGGGCGAGGCCCCCGTGCGGCGGCGGGGCGGCTCGCTGACCTGGGGCGCGGCCTCCTGCGCGGCGGCGAGGCCGGGGGTGGCGCGGGGCGGCGGGCGGCAGCGAGGAGGGCGCCCAGGGCCCCCAGCAGCCACTGGTACATAGGCCCCGGGCGCCCGCAGCGGAAGTGCGCCCATCGCACGCGCGCGCAGGTCCACCCGCTCCTTAGCTCCCGAGAGGCCGTCGGGTTGAGAACCGCCCACCGGCCCTCAGGAAAGGGGAGGGCGGTGCGGCGCGTGCGCGCTGACGGTTAGGGGCGATCGTTGATTGGCCGACTCGGGCTCTCCCCTCTGTCTCGCCATCGCGGCGTCTCTAGGTTGTGTTCGAATACCGGTGGCGCTGAAGCCCCCAGTCGTTTGGAGTAAAAGTGCTGGTTTTCTACGTCTGTAGTAGAAGAGCACCCGGAACCTGAGTCGTAAAGGATCCCCAGTCCCTTTGTTCTCTTTTTACATGGTTCTTTTACTTTGCAGTTTCAGCAGCTGTAGCTTGTATTATAACCTTGGTCTTCGTAGATAACGGGAACTAACTCTGAGCCAAAAAGAGAGAGAAAGGAGCCTTCCCAGATAAGGCGGACTGTACCAGTGCTGCGGTTGCCAGCTCAGCATCACCTTGCATTCTGAGACAAAGGTGGAAAACACACTGCGAGGAAGAGTGTGGGCCTTCCTCCAGAAGACTCCGGCCCACGACCACTAGATAACAATGCACAGGAGTCAGTGAGAACACACCTCTGATAATGAGTTCTCCGAAATAATTATAATAATCATACCTATTCCTAGAACTAATTATAATTATCCACCCTATGTCTCTGAATATGCATGTTTTGTGTTATAAATTAGCGATTGCTCCGAGAAACGGTGTGCAAGTTAGGGGGAGAGATTCCCCTTTCATCAGGCGCTGTAACAAACATACCTCCTTTATAACCTTTCCCGGGTTGTAAAGTTTGATTCCGAAAGTCAGACCTCTGGGGGCGTTTCTGTGACTGCTTCCCCTTAGCCGATTAGTTTGTACTCAGCTTGATGGAGAGAGAATCAGGGAAAGAAGAATTCTCTCTCCAGAATCACAGAATGTTAGGGAGTGGAAGGGACCTAGAAGATCATCTAAACCAACCTCCCTGCCACAGCAGGATCACCTTATCTAAGTCACACAGGAACACATCCACGTGGGTCTTGAATCTCTCCAGAGGAGACTCCATAACCTCCCTGGGCAGCCCGTTCCTCAGGAATAACTCAGAAATAAACTGGAACGGCTTTGCTGTGCTGCAGTGCGACCAGGCAAAACAGAGGACGAGAGGCAGGGCAAGAAACCAATCCATAGTCGGCTGCCGCTTCCTCTGCCCGACGGGAACAAGCGGCCCCGCGAGAAGGTTCAGCTGTGTCGCTGCAGCTGAGGCTTTGCCAAGGCTCGGGGAGAAGCGGGCGAAGGCGCAGGCTGCTGCCAAACGCTGGCAACGCGCTGAGGAGAGCGGACACTATAGAAAAAGCCACTTGAGCCCCTCACCCAGGGAAGACTCGTACGCTGCCCTGTCCCCGCCCTGGAGGAGAGCCTCGTCACACAACCCGCTGCGTCCTGTCCACAGGGGGCGCTGACGGCCTGTGGTGCCTACGGCCCCTGCTCCGCGCCGGGCGGGGACGGCCCTCGTCCCGCTGTCCCCCTCCGGCCGCTGGTGTGGCCCCTGGTGCCCTCCTGCCCCTAGGAAGCCCCGAATCGGACCCTGGCCTGAAGCTGGGCTCAGAGTGCCCAGCCGGACAGGCCCTTCCTGAATGCGGGAAGCTGCTAGGCCCTAACCCACATGTTCACATGCTCAGGAGATGAATGGCTTACTGATTTCAGAGTTGCTCAAGCCTGGGTGCTCGGTGGTTTCCAACAAATCAAACATACCAAAGGAGTCTCTCCGTGCTCTATTGACACACAGAACTTACAAAGTCAGTTATTTCTAAGCCGATCCTCTTTACCATGATTGATTAGTAATTTAGAACTATAATTCTATAATGTAGTGCAACTATAATCCTGCTGAGGCCATACTTTCACTACTATGCATGCTAAAGGGAAGGAAGGATTTTCACCTGGGCAAGGGCCTTTTTGACCTATGGATGTGATTTTTAGTGTGTAAGGAAGCTAGCTGAAGGAGAGCACTTCTTGTTGGTTTTCTGACTGTACAAAACTGCATAAGACCAATATAAACTCTTAAGTCCACTTGGTTTATATGTTTTCTGGGATGTTTATTCTTCAAGGATGGCAAATTCTCGATTAGAAGTTCTAAAACTAGGTGTGTTGACAACTTCAAGGATAGTCACCGTGTCACATGTGCTAATAGTTATCAAAAGGACTAACTCAATTTGTAAACAATGGTTCCCAAATCCTTTAGCACCTTCATTGTTGCCCCTGTTAGCCTGGGCAGATAACGCATTCACCACAACTCTTTGTGCCCAGCTGTCCAGCCAGTTTTTCACTTAGCAAAGCATATAAACCATGAGCACCCAGTTTCTCCAGGAGGTTGCTGTGGGAAACTGGGTCAGAGGCTGTACTAAAGTCCAGGTAGACAACATCCACAGCCTTTCATCCACTAAGTGGGTCACCTGGAAGGTGACCTGGAAGAAGTTCAGGTTGGTCAAGCAGGACCTGCCTTTCATGAACCCATGCTGAGTGGGCCTGATTGTTTGATTGTCTGATCTGTGCCATATGATGGCACTGAAGATGATCTGCTCCATAACCTTCCCTGGCACCATGGTCAGATTGACAGGCCTGTAGTTCACCAGATCCTCCTTCTGGTCCTTCCTGCAGGTGAGTGTCCCATTTGGTATCCTCCAGTCCACTGGGACCTCCCCAGTCAGCCAGGATTGCTGGTAAATGGTGGAAAGTGGTTTGGTGAGTGTTTGCTGCAAATCCCTCAGTACCCTTAAGTGGATCCCATTTGGCTCTATAGATGTGTATGTGAATCTGTGGTGCAGCAGCTCCCTGGCCATTTCCTCTCAGGTTATGGGGGCTTCATTGTGCTCCTCGTCCCTGTCTTGCAGCTCAGGGAGCTTGGTATGCAGAGAACAACTGGTAAAGGCAAAGAAGGATTTAAGTACCTTGACCTTTTCCTCATCCTTGGTCAATAAGTTTCCTTTTGCATCCCATGTCCTCTTTTCGCTGTTAATGTATTTATAGAAACATTTCTTATTGTCTGTCACAGCAGTAGCCACATTGAGTTCTAGTTGGGCTTTGCCCCAACCTGCATAAACTCACAACAATCTTATAGTCTTCCTGAGGTCTCTGCCCCCTCTTCTAAGGGCCATAAACTATCCTTTTGTTCCAGAGTTTCAGCCAAAGCTCTTTGTTCAGCCAGGCCAGTCTTCTTCCCCATCAGCTGTCTTTTGGCAGATGAGGATGGCCTGCTCCTGAACCTTTTGGAGTTTTTTCTGGAAGACCATCCAGCCTTCCTGGACTCCTTTGCCCTTCAGGACTGCCTTCCTGGGAACTTTGTCAACCAGGGCATAAACAGGCCCTCCAGAAGTTTCAGATGACAGTTCTACTGATCCCACCCCCACCCCTTAGTTCTCTACCCTAGATGGCCTCCAACCTTCACATAATCCACAAGTCTTTCTCTGTTGATAAACAATAGGTCCAGTGGGAGGCACCTTTCCTAGTCCGCTCCCTCACCAGCTGTGTCAGGAGTTTATCTTCCACTCAGGACATGATGGTGCTTGAGGTGGGAATGGCACTTGCTTCAGTTGTTGTCACAGAGGTCCCATTAGCTTTTCACACATGCAAGAAGCCTAACTGTTGGTGGTGCCTAGTCTAAGGAAAACGGCCTTCCTCATTGCTTCAGGAATTTAATTACCACTCCGCTTACACTGCTGAGCCCTGGGTGCAGAAGTGGGATGTGACAGTGGGGTGTGGGCAGGTTGCTGCAGGGCTGGGTGGGTGCTGGAAGCAGCCCAGCAAGACTCACATCAGGCCCTTGCAGGGCCTGCCCTGGGCCTGCAACATGGATTTGCTTCTTCAGTTGGCTTTTCTGTTTGTTTCTTCTCTCCAGTTTGTGTGCTTTAGCTGAATCCTGCAGATGGGAGTTGGACAGGGCATTTGTTTGAATTCTTGTGTAAGAAAAGGTGAAGCTTTTCCTGGATTAGCTCTGTGAAGCCAAGACTCAACTGCAACACTCCTGCTGTTTCTGTCCGCAGAGAAAGCCAGAGCACCAAACCTACTGCACTAGGGAAGAAGGAAGGCTGGTCTTTCAGGGAAGGGGTCTTTCATGACCACAAGATAAAGGTAGCACGTGTGAGCCTCATACAGCTGCCCTGCATAGCTTGGTCCCGTCAACAGGTGCTGTGCTACGAGCAGGGATGGTGATGAGGCTTCTCTCCTGCACTAGCTGGCTAGCTCAGCAACTGCAATGCCGGTTGCCGTGTGGCTCTGGGCACTGCACCGTGTAGAGGCTACTGATGCCCCTGCTTTCACTTGATGCCTACAGACAGGGGCTTGGCATGTGAGTCTGGAGCTGGGCACTCTCAAACCAGCACCACAAGGAATCTCAGCAGCGCCCTTTGGCTGGTGCTTTCACATTGCTTGCTTTTAATCTTGCCGATTCTCTACCTTCAGAACCGTCCCATCGAATAGTATTCAATTTGTCAGCACAACTGTCTTATGACTCACGTGCGTTTCACCAGCCAGTCTGTTCTGTACAGTCATTCTCTATCAAGCAGGATGGCATGTGGCAGCAGAAGTGGGTGGGGAAAATAGCTGCTACTTTAGCCCATATTGCTCTAAGGCTGCTCACTCTTTTCCACTGCCCGAGTTCAGCAAGGTTTCACCTTATACCGCAGTGCTGGTAGTTAACATGCATTTATAACACACGTTCATGTCAGTTGCAGTTTTGGTTCTGTGTAATATCTGTAGCTGAAGGTTAAGTTCACAGCTTCGCTGTGTTTTATCCCTTTCAGTTTCCTGTTTGGACAGGAATAGCTTTAAGCATCTCCCTGCCCAGCAGTCCATTTCAGCCTGTGTTTATGGTGCATTGTAGCTGGTAGAGTTGTATTTCACTCAAGCAACTGTCTGCAGTATGCCTGGCTGGGTAGCCTCCTGCACATACAAACATGGTGGGAGCAGAGGTAATTTTCCTTTGAGGACCTCACCGTTTGTCCTGGTTTCCTGCCCTAAAATGACCTATAATTTCTATAAATATGTTAAGGGTGAGTGTAGGGAGGATGGAGCCAGACTCTTCTCAATGTCATCCAATGACAGGAAAAGGGACAATGGGAGTAAGCTGGAGCACAAGAGGTTTAGGGGAAACACAAGAAAAAACTTTTTCTCAGTGAGAGTGACAGAGCTCTGGAACAGGCTGCCCAGGGGGGTTGTGGAGTGTCCATCTCTGGAGACACTTAAGACCCGCCTGGA
>JAOEGS010102723.1:0-10507 GCA_025447755.1 Corythornis vintsioides
GGGGGGGGGGGTGTTTGTGGAGGGGGGGGGGGGGCGGAGGGCCACCCCCCGCGGGGGGGGGGTGGGTGTGTGTGTGTGTGTGTGTGTGTGTGTGTGTGTGGGTGGGTGCGTGGCGCGCGCGGGGCGGCGGGGGGCGCGCGCACAGAGGCGGCGTGCGGCGGGCACCGCCACCGCCCCGCTGCCGGCCGCCCGCTCCGCCGCCATGCCCGGCTCCATCTACCAGCCCGAGGGCGGGCAACCCTCCCGCGGCCCCCCCCGCTGCCTGGCGCTGCTCAGCCCGCCGCCGCCCGCCGGGCAGGAACCGGAGCCGGAGCCCGAGCGGGAGGGGCCGGCGGCGGCGGCGCAGGACGAAGCCGCCGCCCTGAGGTTCGCCCTGGACCAGCTTTCGCTGCTGGGGCTGGAGGAGGCGGGCGAACGCGGGCTGCGGGCGGCGGAGGGCGGCGCGGGGCCGGAGGAGCCGGAGGCGGCGGCGGCAGGAGTTGCGGGGCCGGGCGGCCTGCAGACGCGGGAGCGCGGCGGCCGCGGCGGTTCCCCCCCGAGCGCCGGAGCCTGTTCCCCGCCGGCCGCCTTCGGTAACTTCGCCCCGCACCTGGCGCCGCCCGCCGGGCTGCTGGCCGAGCCGCTGGGCGCGCTGGGGAGCAGGAAGAAGAGCGTGAACATGACCGAGTGCGTGCCCGTGCCCAGCTCCGAGCATGTCGCCGAGATCGTGGGCAGGCAAGGTAACCGCCGCCCCGCGTGGGGGGTGGGGTGCGGTGAAACGGGACGACGCGACACGACGCGCAGGGACACCCCCCTCTCCCCTCCCCCCATCCCCTGCCTTTGTCCGCCCCGGGGCTGCGGCGCCGCCTCCCGCGGGATGCCCGGGCCGGCCCCGCGTTATTTGGGTCAGTTTGGGGGCTTTGTCTCCGCAGCCGGTAGCGAGGTGGAGGAAACTTAACGGCCACGGATCCCGCGGCCCTGAAACTCCTCCCGCGGCCGCGCCTCGGCCGTGGGGCTCGGGAACGAGCCGCGCTTCTTTATGCTTTACCCCGCCGAGCTGCTGCGAACAGCTCGTTAAAGTCCCCGGGACGGCCCGGGCGGGATAAACACCCCGGTGCCCGTGGGAACTTGCCCGGGCATCGCTCGAGTCCGGAGGAGCTGCCGGGGCGCGGGAGGGAGCTCGGCTTTTATTGTAGTTCGATCCCTCTCTCCGCGTCTCCCCTCCCCGTCCAGGGCCGCGGCTCGGCGTGTAAATCCCCCCCGGTGTCTCCGGCTCCAGCGGGAATTGATCGTTAATCCCGGCGCTGCGCGGGGCGCGAAGCCTCAGCTGTCACAAAAGGACACCCGGGCACGCCTCAGCCCCAGCCCCGCTCCCTGGTGGGTGTGCCTGGCGTGGGCTTTGTCTCCAGGAGAGCTCAAATTCACCAAACTTTCTCCTTTAAGGGGAAAAAAAAAAAATACACTGGCAGTGCCCCTGGAAGGAGGATTTGAGGGAAAAAAAACCAACCCAACCCAACCCCAAAATCCAAAGGAAGGAGCTGCTCCCGGCAGCGATGGGCAGTTGGGTTTGTGGGGAGCCCGACCTTTGGGGTGTCTTTGCCACGCAGGGCTCTGCCGCCTCCACCTTGCCCTCACCCCCGGGGTTCCCATCCTTCCCTGGCCGGGGGGCTGCGGGGCCGGGGGGGGGGGGGGATTTTTTCCCCGGGGGGAAGCGGGGATCTGGGCAGCCTCATTGTTCTCTTTGTTAGCCAGAGCCATGCTGTGATGAGCGCGGTGACATCATGCTCTGCGCTTCCCATTGGCCTGCGCTGCCTCCCAGCCAGCCCCGCTTCCCGGCCTCCCAACTTTCCCGCACACCCCTGGCCGGTCCATCCGCCCTGGCCGCGGGGTCTCGGCGGGTCCCGAGCGGCGGGGGCGGTGCCCGGCGCGTTGCGGGAGGAGAGGAGCGCGGGGCCGCGCCCTGCTCGGCACTATCCTGCTGCTTTCTCCCGGGGCTGGGTGCAGACCTGGGGTGCTGCAGAGCTCTGGGCTCCAGCAGCTGGGTTGTAGATCCATCCGGGAGGGATTCTGGTGTCTGTGCATTCAACCTCAAGGAGGTCGGAGGAGCAGAAGCTTCTGGGCTGGGGAGCTGTCAGCTTGACAGCTTGACTGTTGGGTTGTTTTTTGCCTGTGTTTCCAGCACCCTGCTGAGTTAAAGGGGCACCCGGGTACCCGCCCTGAGTGCCTCGTGCAGAGTTTGGGTGCTCTGAGCTCCACGGGCTCCTGGAAAAGAAATGATGAGACCAGCTCAAGAAGCGGTGCTGGGGTGGCACCAGTGGGCTTGGAGGGGACTCGGTACCAGTGATGGGTGGCACTGCCTGCTGCTGCCCCAGCTGCTGGACCATCTCTCCCTGGGATTTTCCTCTGTGTGTTTCCTGGTCCTTTTCTGCACCTCCTGTCCCGTCCAGTGCTGGGCTGCGGTGCCACCCTGCTGGGGTTTTGGTGTGGAGCAGGGCTGGGCGTTTGGCATCCCTGGTTGTTGCTGCCAAGGGGTGTGGTTGGCAGTGAGGGGATGGGGCTGTCACCAGCGTGTCTTTGTGCTCGGGCTGCTCTGGGAAATCAGGATGTGTGAGGCCACTGCAGCCCGGGCAGCAGCAATGCCCAGGTGGTTGCAGTTCCCCAACTCTCCCATGGAGCTCAGAAATGAACAAAGCCCTTCTCACTGGCATCGTTCTCCTGTGCCCATGCTGCTCCTGGGTCCTTCTGGTCCCCAGGTCCTGCTGTCTGAGTCTCCCTCGGTCACCCCAAGGCGATGGGTCTGGCAGCACAGCAGCGTGGAGCTGCACTTTGGGGTGCTTTGCTGGGCCTGGCATCACTGTGGGGGTGAGATGTGCTGCTGCTGGGGCTGTGGGGACTGCTGGGACCCCCTCAGACCATATCCCTTCTGTGTTGTGACCTGGGCACTTGTGCTTGTGGTGCTGCTGCACTCAGGATGGGGAGAGGTGTGAAGATCTGGACATCAGGTGCCTCAGAAAAGTCTTGAGTTGGGGCAAGGCTGAGTTTCTCTGCCCGTGCACTGGAGTAGCTCTCAGCGGCTTTGGGACCAGTCCTGCTGTCCCCAGGGCCTGGCAGCCCCTTGCTGCCATGGGGGGGAGTGGCTGGGAGGTCCCAGCAGCCAGGGCAGTGCTTTACCCATCAGACCAGTGCCCAGGCTGAAGTGGGCCAGAGCCCATCAGATGCAATTTCTTCTCCTTTTTCTTCTTTCTCTCCTTCAGAGCCACTAGTTTAACCCTTTCCAGAAGGGAGCAGCAGCAACTCAGCTGCTTTTAAATCTTTGCGGTGCAAAGCAAATCTGGGTTTACTCAACTGAGCAACAAGAGAGGCTGTTCCAGGACCCCTCACCTGGATGGGCATCGGTGAGGGGTGCAGAGCAGCATCTGCCAGCTGGGGGCTGTGGATTTGCTCCTCCCTGCCCACACAGCTCCCCACAGGCAGCATGGCCTGTCGGGATTATGTGGCCGTGCCTGTTGCGTGCAAGCCCGTTCATGACTCCTGCCGTGGGAGGGACTGTCTCCAAAAACTGCTGTGGGCATCAGTTCAGCAGCACGGGCTCATCTCGCCAGAGCAGCCAGAAGAGCAGTGGAGATGATGGAAATCACTGGGGGAAAAGGGTGGCAGGAGCTGGGATGGAGGAAAGGGATGTGGGGCAGGCTGGGTGTTAGTGTTACCCTGTGTCGGTGTCGTGGTGATGTTGCTTTCCCTGTCTCCCAGCTTTGGAGGGGCCTTTCCAGCAGCTTCTGCCCCCAGGGAGGTGGAGAGGGGGATGGTGGCCAGTGCAGTCAAGAGCCCTGGGCTCTGCTCTCCCACCCCCTGTGCCTCCTGTGGGATGGAGCTGGTCACGGTTCCTCTCCTGGGCTCCGTTTCCCCATCTGCCCCTGCAGGGACTGTTGGCAGCTGGGTGAAGGATTGGGGGTGAGCTGCTGTTTCTGGAAGACACTGGGATGCTCAAAGGGGAGATCCAGGGAAGGATGCAATACGGCAGCTCCTCCCTGCCAGAGCACAGCGGGCGTTTCAGTGCTGGGAGGAGACCCAGGGAAACCTCAGGCCCTGGTTTCTGGGCCAGCCCCAGCACCTGGAAACCTGCAGCAGGTCCCTGGGGCTGCAGTGGAACCTCCCCCATCCCGAGCCCTGGGCTGCTGCTCCCTGTCCTGCCCATCAGGCCACATCCTCTGAGCTGCCTCCTCCCACCCCTCGGGTGGTGGCTCCTGGAGCCGGTGGCATGGATTGAGCTGCCTGCCAAAGGAGCTGCCAGTGCATCTTGGCTCTGGCTGGCCCCAGGTGAGGAGCCCACCCTCCCTGCCTCGTGTTTCCCAGTGTCTGGAGAAGGCAGAAAGGTGGGATGTTCCTGCCAGGATAGTCACTGCTGCTTGCCAAGAGGTGGGGAGAAGCAGAGGGCACGAGGGGAGGTGGCACACAGTGGGTTCTACTCCCTGGCTGGCCCCATCCTGGTGCATCCCGTGCCTGTAACGAAGGGGACTGGGAGTAGCAAAGCTGGGAGAGGCTGTGGAGCTGAGGAAGAGGAAGGGAAACATCTCTGCAGTGGGTAGGATGCTCTGGAGGGCTGGGGCAGGGCATCAGCCAGCCCCTGGGCTGTGAAGGACACAGTCCTGCTGGTTGGGGCCATCAGAGGCTCCTCCAGAGAAGCTCTCTTTGCTCTCTCTTGGTTTTCAGAGCTGGGCACCACAAGCACGGGGCTCCTCAGGTAACCAGAGACAGGGTCTGGCCAAGGGATTGTCCAGCTTTGTCCTTATGTGGAGGAGCCACCTTATGTCAGAGCAGGTGCTGGCCAGGCCCTGCTGCAAATCAAGAGTGGATGAGCTGTGTCAGGTTTTATCTCCTGCCTAGGTGTCAGCAGGAGCACAGAGGATGGAGAGGCACTTACCAGCCTGTGCTCAACTGGTTTTTATGGGCTCTGGCAGTAGTCACAGCCCTGATCTCCCTGGTGCTCCTGGCAGAGGGCAAAGTCCTCTCTGGTGGTGCCAGGAGAGCAGCCTGAACATTCCTGGGGTGTCACCTCCCCTCGCCACATCATCCTGTGGAGAAACTCCTGGGATTCTGTTTCTTGGCTGAAAGCAGTGACTTCTCAGCCTGAGAGCAGGGGGGACAGGATCAGGCAGGGGGAACAGGTCCAGCCAGAGCACTGCAGCTCCATGCAGCAGCTTGGCAGAGCAGAGGGCACTGGGTGGGCAGAGAGCAGCTCGGGGCTGGAAGCTGGGAGAAAGTTGGGCATTGTGGAGGTGGGAGGGTTTGAGAGGAGCATCCAGCTCACACCTCTCTGTTGGTGCCATCTCCCTAGGCAGAGCTGGGTGGGGGCTGAGGGGCTGGGACTTGCTGGGGTTGCCTGTGCTCAGGAGCCCTGGGATGAGGGTGTTTTGCCCACGGCCATGGGTTGCCACGGTGAGTTTGGGCCCACAGGGACTCAGAGCTCTGCCAAAGAGCTGTGACGAGGTAGCCTGAGCTGCTCTGGTGGTGAGAAGGGATCTGTTGGGGCTGCAGCACCCAGTGTTTTCCCCCTCACCCCCTTTTTGGAGGTGTTTGCTTTGGGCTCTGAAAAGAGCTTTTAAAGGCAACTGGTTTATAGATGTGAACAAAGTCTGGCACCTGGTTTTCCTCCTCTCTTGGCATTAATGCTCTGTCCTGGCCCCTGGCAAGGAAAAGATGGGAATGCCACCTGCTGCCCTGTGGCTGAGGTGCTCGGTCTGGCAGCAGTGGGGTGAGGGTTTCCCTGTAGTGGGGCTCACCAGTGATGCCAGGTGGCTCATGGTGCTCACACCACCCCCTGGTTCCTCTCCACGGCCCCCATCCAGCACAGCCCTGTACCCACAGGGTTGTGCTGCATTGACCAGAGGGATGCAGCCACCCAGGGGGGTGTTTTCAGAGTGTTCTTGAGTGGGAGACTCCTGAGATACCTCCCAGGGGTGTGGATCATTGCCCTGGTTGCAAGTTGCTGGTTAAACTGGGTGTGTTGTTGGTTTGGCTGTGTGGACCTCTCAGGGGTATTGAGTGGGTTGGCCATAGGGTGTCAGCATCTCCCTGAGCGTGGCCAGGAGCAGCCTCGGCTCTGCAGGGTGCAGATGTGTTGGAGGACAGGGCTTGTGCTGCTGGGAGGTTGTG
Source organism: Corythornis vintsioides (assembly GCA_025447755.1). Lineage (NCBI taxonomy): Eukaryota > Metazoa > Chordata > Aves > Coraciiformes > Alcedinidae > Corythornis > Corythornis vintsioides. Next base: position 6,133 of record JAOEGS010102723.1, read on the forward strand.
TCTCTTCACCAGCTCCTGGTGTTGCTGTGTGGGTGTGAACACTTCCCTGAATCCCAGCCCGGGGAGGCTGCTCATCCCTCCCAGGAAGCTTCTGGGAGTCCGTGGAGTCTGGGGACAGCAGCAGGGTGGGGGGGGGGGTGAGTGCCATGGTGCTGTCCCAGCTCTTCTCCCAGCACATCCCAGTCTCCCAGGCATGGGTCACAGTCAGGAGCTGCTTATGCTGAGCACACGGCCTGGGGCGAGGGGCTTCTCAGTGCCCCCTGTTCTGCACTGTGCCCCCCCACAGCTCTGCCAGCACCCCCAGACCTGCTGCTTTCCTTCTCTGCTTTGCTGCTGCCATAGGGTCAGTTTGGTCCCCTTGGTGCAGCTGGTGTGGTGGAGTGGGATGGAATGGGACGAGGTTAACCAGCTCCTGTCTGCAGCTCCTGGCAGCTGCCAATCCCTTTGGATCTTGAAACTGCCTCTCCCTGCTGTGAAGGGTGGATTCTGGGCCTTGGGTTTGAGGCTGGAGCCCACGAAAGGCACTGGAAGAGCCCTGTGGTGGCCAGGAGCCCAGCTGCCCCCTGCCACTGGACTCATCCCAGTTTGCCAATCAGTGGAGCAGTGGGAGGGCTTGTAGGAGGAATATGGGAGTGCCACGTGGGAGCTGCAGGCACCTTGCTCTGGATGGCCTGGGAGAAGCTGGCACCTGCTTGAGGATCCCAGCTCTGCTGGGTGCTGGTTCTGCCCTGCCTCAGTGGCTGAGCTGCTGCTTTCCCCAGCCAGAGATGCACCTTCCAGTTGTTGTCCTAAATCAGGAGCCTGGACAAACCCTTCTCCACCCACACTGCTCATCCCCTGCTCCAGGCAGCTTCCCTGGCTCCAGGGGGCTCTGTGCCACCTTCAGCATGGCCAAGCCCAGCCAGTTGCACGGTGGAATTTGGACTCATCCCATGGTCCCCAGCTGGGAGTGAAGCCCTGGGACAGTGCAAGGTGGGAGGAACAGTTGTTGGATTGCAGTAAGTGCCTGGAGGTGGCCTTCAAATGCTTTCAGCCTGGCTTGTGTGAAATCACACAGGGTTTCCCTGTGCCTTAGGAGGGAGATCCCAGCAGGTTTCTTGCTTCTAATGTGCCTGGTCCCCTCCCCTGGTCCCCTCTGAAGTGCCAGTCCCTGTTGTGGAGTTGGGATCTGTTCCCGTGTGTTCTGCCCTGGGTGATGCTGCTCTGGCAGGGTGGGTTGGACTTGGTGATCTCCAGAGATCCCTTCCAGCCCCATTCCAAGATTTCTGTGGTCCTGGGACCTTTGAGGGCAGGGGGCAGGGCGTGTGTAGAGCTGCCAGCAGCACCCCCAGGCAGCCTGGAGCCAGGCAGGGCTGGTGCCAGCTGCTTCCAAGGGGTTTTGAGGAAAGGGTCTGGAGAGGTCATGTCCTCGCCCCTCTGCTCCCTGAGTGTGGCTGTGGGAGGGGCTGGAGCTGCTGTCACAGGGATAACGTTCCCCAGCTCTTCATTTGTTCCTGCTGCTGCTCCCTGCCCTGGTCGTGCCCAGCACTGGGGCCCCCGTTGGAGCTCCACTTCCAGCCACCAGAACCTGGGTGGGTTCACCTGGTTGGGACCAACCTGTCTGAACCTCCTGCACCCCGCCGGCCCCTGGCTGAGTCCCTTCAGCCTTCCAGAGCTCTCCTTGCATCTGCAGGAGCAGCTCTGCCCTTCCTCGGGGAGCATCTGGGATGGGGAGCACCCAAAGCGAGCCGGGCGCTGGCTGCTGCCTCAGCCGTGTCCGTGGGGTCTCCACGGGGGTCTCCACGGGGGCTTCCACTCTCTCCCCACCAGCCTGGGGCTGTTCATGGACATGGATCTGCAGCAGCAGCAGCGTTTGCAGCCGCCAGGGTCAGTGGGAGCTGGGGTCAGGCAGCCCCCATCCCCACGGGCTTTGGGGTGCCCTGCGAAGCTCAGCGAAGGTCGGAGATGGAGATGGGGGGTTGTTGGGGGGTCACTCACCCCTGTGTGCCAGGAGCAGCGGGGAGGCAGCTGGGCTGAGCTGTGCCTGCCTGGTGTGGGATTAATTAAGCTCGTGCACAATTAGCAGGGCAGGGGCTGCAGGGAGCTGGTGGCCCGAGGTGGTGACGGGTCCTGGAGGAGAGCAGGAGCCCTGTGCTGGCCGGGGGAGGAGAGGAAGGGGCAGGGACTCGCCCGGGGCTGTGGGAGGTGAAGGCAGAGCTGGCAGCCGAGCACCCATCTCCTGTATCCCAGGCCGGGCTCTGCTGAATCATGTTTCTTGTGCGGGGGCAGCAGGTCTTTCCAGAACAGGGTGAGCGGGTGCCCTGCGAGCGCCCCGGCCTCGTCCCCGGGTTTCCTCCCTTGGGGCAGGGAGGGAGGCACGGGGTGCCCCAGCCCCTCATCCCTCCAGGGCCATTACTGCTGCCCCTGGGGTATGTCTGGGGCTGTTCTCAGGTGGAGCTGCTGGCTGAGAGGTGTTGTCAGAGCTGCAGGATCCAAACGAGCCTTTCCTTTCCCTTCCACCTTTGGTGTCTGGTTTTGTTGGTTGTTTTTTTTTCCTTACACCTCCTCGAAGCCCTTTCATTGAGGTCTTCCCATCCCCTCAATGGCCCAGAAAGTGCCCCCAGCCCCTCTCTGCCCACGCTATGTCCCAGCCCTCGGGTGCCAGGCTGCATCCTGCGGGTCCCCCAGCCCCACTGTGAAACAGGAGAGGTGCTGGCAGAAGGTCAGGAGGCCTGTGCCAGGAGCCTGGCACGTCTCAGCTGAGCTGTGAGCCCCCCCTGGCTGCCTTTGAGGCACCCCAAGGGTGTCAGAGCTGCAGGTGCAACCAGTGCATCCTGCATCTCCCCACACTGGCTGGGAAGGGGGGTCCCCACCAGGTCTCAACTTTGATGTGACCTTCTCATTTTCACCCCTCCCCCCCACCTTACTCTCGGCTCCACAGGCTGCAAAATCAAAGCCCTGCGAGCCAAGACCAACACGTACATCAAGACGCCGGTCAGGGGCGAGGAGCCCGTGTTCATCGTGACCGGGAGGAAGGAGGACGTGGAGATGGCCAAGCGGGAGATCCTGTCGGCTGCCGAGCACTTCTCCATGATTCGGGCGACGCGCAACAAAGTGAACGGGCTGACGGGAGCCATGCAGGGACCCCCCAACCTGCCGGGTCAAACCACCATCCAGGTGAGGGTCCCGTACCGTGTGGTAGGGCTGGTGGTCGGGCCCAAAGGCGCCACCATCAAGCGGATCCAGCAGCAGACTCACACCTACATCGTGACGCCCAGCCGGGACAAGGAACCCGTCTTCGAGGTGACGGGCATGCCGGAGAATGTGGACCGGGCGCGGGAGGAGATCGAGGCTCACATCACCATGAGGACAGGCTCCTTCATCGACGTCAACGCCGACAACGACTTCCACTCCAACGGCACCGACGTCTGCCTCGACCTGCAGGGCGGCGCGGCCAGCCTGTGGGCCAAGGCCCCCCACCCCGCCCGTCGCCCCTCGGCCGCCCTCCGCAACGACAGCCTCAGCTCCCTGGGCAGCGCTTCCACAGAGTCCTACTACAGCGCGCGGGTGGCGGACGCCAGCCCCACCAGCCCCTACGGCGGCGGCGGCGGCTTCACCTTCGGCGACCCCCCGGCCCCGCTGGGCGCGGACGAGTGCGATTTCGGCTTCGACTTCTTAGCCCTCGACCTCACCACCCCCACCACCGCCATCTGGTCGCCCTTCGAGCGCTCGGGCAACCCCTTGCAAGCCTTCAGCAGCTGCTCCTCCATCAACGACTCGCAGAGACGCAACAGCGGGGCGGCCACGCCGCGGCACTCGCCCACCCTCCCCGACGGAGGCGGCGCCACCCCGGACCACCCCTTGGCGCGCCGCATCCAGAGCGACCCCGTCAGCACCTTGTCCTGGTTGCCCACTCAAGGGTCGCTCTCCTCTTTCTCCAACAGTACTGGCTACTCCTCCTCCTCCTCCCTGCCCGGCAGCATCTCGGCCGCTTCGGGTTCGCCCACCGACTCCAGCAGCTCGGACGGGCACCGCAAGAGCTCCCGCGAGTGCATGGTGTGTTTCGAGAGCGAGGTGATCGCCGCCCTGGTGCCCTGCGGCCACAACCTCTTCTGCATGGAGTGCGCCATGCGCATCTGCGGCAAAGCCGAGCCCGAGTGCCCCGCTTGCCACACGCCTGCCACCCAAGCCATCCACATCTTCTCCTAGCCAGCTCGGGCACGCCGGGCTGGGCATCCCCCCAACGCCCCAACACAGCTTTATAAGGACTTTGGAAACTGTTGAGAAGAGAAAACAAATCAACAGGTTTTATTTAATTAACGGATCCGGTGGGTGCACGGGGATTTCTGGGGGGGGGACGGTGAGGCTGCTGCTGGAGAGGCAGAGAGGGGTGGAT